>JAKSZP010012425.1:0-52256 GCA_022478985.1 Massospora cicadina
TTTTCAATTTTCATTGGCTTCTCTCCCAGATTGGCTACTAATACTCATATCTCTTTATGACCTGGTATTAAAATCGCTGATGCAACTCACGGTTTGATTCTTGATTTTTCCCAAGTATTAGTGATTTCTCCATATAGCTGTTCTGGAAGTTCCACCATTAACCTGGTGTCTACTATGATTTGAGCCCCCAGCAGAATAGTGTTCACTGCATTCGCCCTTAAAGGTATTCCCTGATTCTCCATAATTTCTGTCAGCATTGGTTTCCATTTCCATCTGACTAGTTCATAGTGAATGGGTATAACACCATCACTATAAATTAAATTGACAAATTTATTCTTCTTTTTCAGCGGAGTTTCTCCTTTCCACTAGTAAACCAAAGGCAACGTCTTCCCCAATATCATCAGGGTGTTTTCTTTAAAATTACATTTCACCCCATACTTCCTCAAGAACCCTGTCCCAATAAGTATATCATAGTTTGGATTGACTAGTACTATAGCAGGAGCTGACACCATCAGCGATCTAAACCAAAGTGGTAGCACACTGTAGGCTCCACATGAGATGGTAATGTCTGGTCCAGCCATTTCATACTCTTTTCAGTGCTCCAAATCCAGTGAGATTTTCATATATTGCACTTATTTGGTGGAAACAATGTTGATTGGAACTCCACTATCAATTATGGCTCGGACCCTTATCCTATTGACTAGAATATCGACATAGGTAGACTCCAAATACTGTAATAAAGTATTTACATAATGGATAGTGGCCTTATATGCCAAATCAAGTGCGTGGATTATTTGAATGGATAAATCAGGGAATGACTCATTGATCGCGCTGATAAGTAAAGAAATGTTAGCCTCATCCAACTTCATTTTGACTAAGTCTTCAGGGTTCTCAGTGGATCTAACTTTCTCTGCTAGCTGTCATACGTAGGGCCAAGCGACCTCACTAACAATTTCAGGATCAATCCCCTTTGCTTTGGCTTGAGTTATAGCATTAACATCCAAGTTAATTCCCTGAAGGAGCGGATCTGGAAAGTCATCATCCACAAATGGATCAGAGAGATTGATGTCCTCCCTCATTATGTAAGGCGGGACAGGTTTATCAGCAGTACTAGATCGTCCTTGATCTAGACTGCTGATCATTTTCCCAAATCTGAATCAGTCTCTTGAGGTTAAACGAGATTAATCTGATCCTTCAGCTTTCTTTCCTAACACTGGGCAATCACATGGCCTGACTTCCCGCATTGAAAACAGCAGTTTGTTGATTTGTCCGCTCATTTTCGAACTTTGGGTTTACTTCCTGACACAACTTGACCCTCAGATTCTTTAGATGGTGTTGGAATTTGAAGTAATAATCAAATCAAATTCCCCTTCTGAATTTGGCCATACCAAATTGGTCATCGAACATAACTGAGTTAAATCAATTTCAGGATTCTCCTCCCCTATTCCTGAGTCACATGGGGCAGCGTTTCCACCCATTCAGTCAGGTGATCAACACCACCCATTGAGGATGCCCATGAGGAGGCCATTCCAGAAGATCAGTAAAGTTCCTAAATGGATGAGGCCCCAATGATCCTAAAGGCACCAAGTTCTAACAAACCCTATAAATATCAAATCCTTCTAAGCCTAATAAAATATTGAATAACTTACCCAGCTTTCCACTTCCTTCTTGACCTTTCCTGCAAATTAGCAGCTTTGAGCTACCTTCAGAACTCGGCGCCAGTCCAGAGAACTGTAGCACTGACAAGAGTGGTGCCCACTACAGGGGTCTCTGAGCTGTCCCGAGTGAAAATGTCTATCACAATGGAAAATACTAGAAGCCTAGGAGACCAAACCGCTGGTCGGTTGAGAAGCATTGCTTAATGGGTTAGTACCTCACGGCATGAAATACCAGCCACTCAAGCTGAATTGTTAGAATTTTGAGCTGCTTTCCAGTTCACCCTGCCTTCTATCGATGGAAGTCAGTACTAACTTCAATATGAAAACCCTAATGAGGTAATCCCCCAACTAATAAATGGCATCTACTCTGCGGGTGCCCGCACTAGTTGTTCCCATATCTCTGCCATTCCCTCTACCATGTAAGACCTTTATGGCTCAGCCCAGCTGCTGCCAGAAGAGCTCACATTAGGCCCCAAATGTTACCTCCACCATTTTGTTCACCCCGCCATCCATCACCTGCTACAACTAGTTGGGTTGCACCATCAAGAAGTCGCACGCCAACTGGGGCTCTCCAAGGCCATACACACCCATCTCATCGATTTCTATAACGCGGCCTCCTCCTTTGTCCATGACAGATGTGAGGCCATAATTGATAATCGACGGCTGATTATTGAAGTTTGAGACTAGGTAATGGTGTTAGATTGTGGGATCTTTGGGTATCTTGAGGATGAACTGCATCGGAACATCCAACACCTCAAGATAACTTGGAATTGATGCCTCCTCCAAGTTGAGGATCTGGTAGGGACCCTACAACAACACTATTGAGAGCTGGCCTCCCGTGACTATCCATCTAGGAGAAAAGGTCCTGAAGGGCCTCAGGGGCCTGAAGGCCCCATGGGGTGTGAGGGGCCTGAAGGGCCAGAAGGTCCCCATGGACCCCCCAGGCCCCCAGGTTCCTCAGCCCCCACCACTGCCAGCCCTGAGGACCCTGGCGGAAGGATGTGATGACAGTCTTGGCTGTTTTACGTGAACAAATTTGGAATGTAGCTGAAGGATGTAGATTCTAAATGGACGGGGTCCCACTTGAACCTAGGGTCTCCCTAGATGCCCTGTTGGACAAAATGGGCAACTTAGGTACTTTTGCTGAGCTCACCAACATCCGCATCTCTTGGCTGGAGCAAACCTGTCAAGGATTTGAGACCCGCCTGACCACCCTCAAAGACCAATTTCACCACCAACAGGCTGACATACAATCTATAAAAGAGCAAGTCGTGGACAAGGCTTCCGTTTCCTCCATCAATCAACATTGGGACGATGTCCAGGAGGAACTTGAAGGCCTATGACGCCGGCTAGACCAACAGGGCCTCCGCAACTATGCAGAAACTGAATTTTCAGAGCCAACTCCTATCCCTGGCGTTAACACCCTCTCCACTCATCTAGTAACTAACTTTAAACCTAGTTTTAAAGAGAGGTTTGTTCCCGGCCAAGAGAGCATTGCATCCTTCCTGTACGCTTATGAAAGCTCCATGGAGGAGGCCACCAACCAGCAAAGGGTAAAACTTATCCAATCCTGCCTGGATAGCACGGCCCAGGAGATCATGACCCCTCATTTGAAGGAGTGCACAGCATGGGATTAGGTCTGCACAGCTTTAATCCAAGAGTTTGGAAGCAACCAAACCTTAGCCAACCAAAAACAGGCCTTCATGGGTATCTGATTAAACAAAGGAGAAAGCCTCACGGAGTTTGCTTGACACTTCTATGCCCAAGATCAACCCATGGTCACCACGAATCATATCACCCTGGAAAACGCTATTACTACTGTCATTTCTGCATCAGGATCCTACCCTGAGGTCCAGATGCATATAATTGGCCAGAAGAATGGGTTCACCTGCATCCGAAAAATTAAGGGGGCCCTTAATGAGATCCCTATGTCGACTCTGAACTCCAAGGCTACCTCCACTGGCCCCTCTAACCATTCTAGAGTCCACGTGGTCAAAAAACAGAAAAACCCTCAATCCAGATGTACTTGCTGTAACAGTTCCAGGCACAGTGCCAAGAACTGTTGGAAACAACTTTACAAGGAGGTGGGAAAAGGGCAGTCATCATGAAGGATGAGACACTTCATGCTGACAACACCACTCAGCCTCAAAATCTTTTGTAACCATAAGCGAATTAGGAGCTACGGCATCTGGAGAATAAGTTTCAGTATCTAATGATAATGAAAAAAACGATATTTCTTACACTCTTCTTCTAATGACAATCCCATGTTCCTCACTCTGCCGCCCCAGTTCAGAAGCCTGGTCACCCAGGTCGCAGTTTGAGTTCACAAGATACCAGTCCATGCCATAGTCGACAGTGGCTCCCCCATGAATGTCATATCCTCCAAGCTGATAAAACGCATTAAGATCGCTCCAGATATGCCACACTACATGGAGTATGGAATGACTGGCCCCCAGTGAATCAAATCCATAGGGGCCTATTCCTCTCTACCAATACAATTTGGGAAGCTCATTTTAGATACACACGACATTGCTCTGGACAACCCTAGCTATGACCTGCTCCTTGGGACTCAATTTTTTAGAGACTATTTAGCAGTGCTCCATTACGATGGCGGCTTTCTATCCTTGCTTGGTCATCATATTCCGCTTGTCTTTGAGACCCCTCATGACCCCAAAACTGAGGTTAAAGCCTGGGCTTGTCTGCTAGAGAGTGGAAGCTAAATCAATTGGCTCAAATATCATATTAGGGGTTCCTGAATCCGACTGCCCCCTCCTGCTGTTGATGGGCAAGAAGGCATGCCAATTTACTTACCTATGGCAACTACCATTCCCAAAAAATCCCAGGTCATTGCTGATACCCGGGTCCATGTCAACATCCACTTGGGGTATCTGCTAGAAGTCTGAGACCTAAACAAACAGTCCCCAAAGGAGGTGCTAACCTGTCCATAATCTTGATCCAGCCTTCGCAGGATCTATATCAATGCTGTTGGCCAACCTTACTGATAAACCTAAAATAGTAGGTTCAAACAGCTCTGCTGCCAATGTCTGCTTACTACCAGTGGAGGCTATCACCAAAGTCCGGAACTTTGGAGACTTAAGAGACTTTGGCTTGGAAGATCCACCCTCAGTTAGTCTGGTTAATACTAATATCAGTAAAGACCTCTCAGATGACCAACAGCAAAAGGTCCTAGCGTTGTTGGAAGAATATTCAGGCCTATTCTCGACCTCAACCTATGACTTCAGAAGAATGAACGGGGTCCTCCATCATGTAGAAACTGGGAATGCTCCTCCCTTCCGGTCCCAGCCTTACCAAAAGAGCAAGGTTGAGGAGGCCCAGGTGACTGCAGAGCTAAAATAGCTACTTGACGCCAGACTCTTGGTGCCCTCGTGCAGCTCTTGGGCCTCTACTCTTCTGCTGGTTTGGAAGAAGGATGACATCCATAAGGTGGTGATGGACTATTGATGACTTAACTCCATCACTAAAAAGGATAGTTATCCTTTACCTCAGTTTACGATTCCCTCTGACAGCTCGCCAGATCCCAATACTTTTCCGCCATGGACCTTGCCAGCAGATATTGGCAGGTTGAGCTCGCCCTTGAAAACCAGGCTAAGTGTGCACTCATAGCCAATGAAGGACTATTTGAGCCTACCAGGATGCCCCAAGGCCTTTGTAACGCCCCGGCCACTTTCCAACATGCCATGAATGGGATCCTTGGGGATTTAAAGCTTTCCTGCGTCCTTGTTTATCTGGATGACATTACTGTCTTCTCTCAAACATTTAATGGGCATCTTGATCATCTTCAGGAAGTCTTTGATCAGCTACAAAGGGCGTCCATAAAGCTAAAACCCTCAAAGTGCTCCTTCTTTCAGTCTGAATTAGAATTCCTGGGGCACAAGGTCTCTAAAGATGGCATCCAACCCATACCAAACAAAATTGCCGCAATAAAGAAGATGTCGCGCCCCCAGAGTTTAAGAAATATCCAGGTATTCCTCAACATGGTGGGCTATTACTGGCAATTTATTCCTCAGTTTGCCAACCTCGCGGAACTACTGTTTTATCTCCTACAGAAGAATGTGCCATTCGAGTGGCGGCCTGAACAAGGACAGGCTTCTAATGCCTTGAGAACCGCTCTATGTACTAAACCCATTCTAGTTCACCCTTGCTTTGAACAACTCTTCCTGTTGTTCATGGATGTAAGCGACGTCGCCATCGGGGCCATCCTGGCCCAACATAATGAAAACCAGGTCGACCACCCCATGGCCTAATTTAGTAAGATGTTAAATAAAGCTGAGCGGAACTACAGCGTCACTGAGAGGGAGTGCCTAGCCATCCTACTGGCCATCAAACATTTTCAGCCCTACCTCTACGGTACCCACTTTACTATTATTACAGACCACTCCTTGCTACAGTGGCTTCAACAAATGAAGGATCTCAATGGTCAGTTATCCAGATGGGCTCTACGACTACAAAGCTACGATTTCACCATTGTCCACCGTGCAGGCGCTATTCACCAGAATGCTGACGGCCTCTCCAGGATGCTGGTACTAGCAGCGTTGACCCCTGAGGAGGACTGGCTATATGATCTAATAGGCCGACCTGACCAGTGGAAGTTGGAAACCCTGGAGGTCCAGGATGGACTACAAAAATGACTTGTGATACACAAATTAAGGATGGGCTGTTTTATAAGAAAGTCAACAAGAAGTGGCTCCCAAATATCCGCCCCTCCTCCAGAACTGATGTTATACTAGAAGGCCATTCCACCGTGGGACATGGGGTCATCAAAAAGACCCACAAGTGGTTGAAATAATGATGCTACTGGGACTGCATGATTGAGACCATCCAGGAGGTCCTGGAAGCATGCATGGCTTACTGATTGCAAGACCAAGCTAACCACCAATTCCAACATTTGGTGGTTACCCTGACTGGTCCTTTCAATGTGGTAAGCATTGATGTGGTGGGCCCCCTTCCCACTGGGTTGCATGGCCATAAATATATTATCCTAGGCCGTGGACCATCTAACCAAATGGGTTGAAGCAATTTCAGTCCCGGCTGCTACTGCCAAGGCCACCGCTCTATTCCTCATTCAATCCATTTTCACCCAGAATGGGTGCCCCCAAAAATTACTCTCGGACAATGGATTAAACTTCACCTCACAGGTTTTGCAACAACTTACCTCACTATTTGGCACTACCCAGAGTTTTGCTGCACCTTACCACCCCTCCACTAATGGGGCGGTTGAACGGGCTAATGTAACTCTTATTTCCATTTTTTTGAAAATTAGCTGCCTCAAACCCTGATCATTGGAACCATTACCTACTCAGCACCTTGCTTGCCTACCAAGTAAGCTATCACCGTGTTATCAAGATGTCCCCATTTGAAGCCCTATATGGGTGGGCACCTCAGCTGCCAAGTAGCATCCAGCCAATGCTCAAGACCTCTACTCCTGAGAACTCTGACTTAACTATGAGGGCTCTAGCCAAAGAAATTGTCTGGCTCCAAGCCCAAGCCACTCAAGGCATTATCACCACCACTGGAAGAGAGACATCCTGATCAAATCTTGGATGACCCTCCTTACCAGATTTTCAATCAGGTGACCTCATTCTCTTTTATCATCATCAACATGGAGGCTGACAGAACAAGCTCGACGTACTTTGGTCTGGACCCTATAAAGTTATTTATAGGGTGAAGTCTGAGTACTCCATTGCCAACATCAACCAAGGGACCATGGTAAATTGGGTGCATGGTCAGTTCCTGCGGCCATATTCCCCCCTCTGACAGGATCTTGAGTGGGGCTTTGTCAGAATTCAAGATAATAATCAAATCAAATTCCCACCTTCTAAATTTGGCAGTTTTAATTGGTTATCAAACCTAACTGAGTTAAATCAATTTTAGAATCCTCCTCCCCTATTCCTGAGTCACGTGGGGCAGACTTTCCACCCATTTGGTCAGGTGAGCAACACCACCCATTGAGGATGCCCACGAGGAGGCCATTCTGGAAGATCAGTAAAGATCCTAAACGGATGAGGCCCTAACAATCCTGAAGGCACCAAGTTTCAACACACCCAATAAATATTGAATCCTTCTAAGCATAGAAAAAATATTGAATAACTTACCCAGCTTTCCACTTCCTTCTCGACCTTTCCTACAAATTAGCAGCTTTGAGCCACCTTCAGACCTCGGCGCCAGTCTAGAGAACTATAGCGCTGACAGATGGCTCAGCAAATTTGATAATATTTTGGGCCTTCGTTTAAATTACTTTAAAAGTGTTATTGGGAGCTTTAAACGTGGCTCCAAGCATCTTCAGATGGTCCACCATCTGAGAGGTCATTGTTTCAGTCACTAGCGCTGCCACCATAATCCAATGCAACTTTTGGTAGGACTGAAGTGCCAACTGCATGGCTATGCATGCATCAAAGTCACTTAACACATTTGCTCCTGCCAGGATCTGAGCTTCTTGGTAAAAACGGTCGGAAAAAATAGCCAGAGTCTCATCTTTGAGGAATTAGATACCTATGAACTCTTGTTTATGATTCGCCATCTGAGTAGGGCTTCCAAACTCCAACATAATGGTGGCTTTGGCTTTCGCATATGACCAATTGTCCCCATTGAGGTCAAGAAGAACCAGATCTTGTCAGTCTGTGCTAAGGCTTTTCATTACGGTCACTGCTTTTTGTCAGTCCATATAGCCAAGCATGGACATCTCATATAAGTGGAAAAACGCCAGGGCGTTATCCCAGTGAAAGGTGGGCAATTTTAGCATATTTTAAATTCCTCAGTTGCTCCACTAATAGGAGATCCTGACTCAGCTACTCGAGAAGCCATATGAGTGACTTTGGGCTTCATTTCTGACACACTAGCAAATGGTTTAGGCATGTTTTGGGGTGGAGAGGTCTTATTGCTTGGCGTTTCACATGCCTTTGCATTGGTATCATTTGCCTTGAATTGTTTGCGATCACATTGGTGTTTCTCCAACTCCTCTATATGCTTAGTAATTTTCGCCATCTCCTCATGAAACCGTTGGATGCATTCCCAATCCGCTTCCTGTTCAGTTTTCTGAAATAAAATTTCCTCAACAAGCTCGCCTTCTTTCCACTTCAAAGAGGCAACTTTTCCGCATAAGTCATTATTAACTATTCCTAATTGTTTGAGAGTCTCCTCCGCCTTGATCAAATGCTCCTCATATACTAACATTGGCTTGATATGCCAGGCTGAGCAAATTTTCATTGACAACCTGTAGTTCCACTCAGAGCTTTCCAAAGCTCTTCCTAATAAGACATCGTTTTAAATTGGCTTTTGACAACTCAACTACCCCTGTAGTGAGCACCAATGTAAAATCTTGGGCTTTGTTGGCTTGCTTTTAGCCCTGGATTTCAACTGCACAAATTCATAAATTCTTGCATTGATTAATAACAAGAACTGGGGCAATAATAGTATGAAGACTATTATTATGGTTGATTTCCCAAAAGCCACTTTGAGAGTATTGTCCAACGCTAGACAGGTGCTTCTTCCTCTTGAAGATGTTCTTGTACTGGTAGGGAACACTTTCCCTATTCCCTTCTTGCAGAGCCAAGATGAGATTTTGATATAACCAACCTAAGGATATCTGATCCTTGCACTATTCTCTTAAGAAAAATGTTAAAACAACCAATGTTTAAACAACTAAGTTTATCAATTCAATCTGCTTCTATTAGGGATTTATTTGGGGTCTATATAGTTAGAATCGGCACACAACTTTTCAGATGTCCAATGAGAATATTTGTGCTCCTATATTGGTTTGACCCTCAGTGTTAGGCACTAAAGCACGTTGGGTACCGTTGCCTTAGGTTTCTTAGGCAGCATAATCCTCAAGTTTGGCGGAACAAACAAGAGGTATTAGGTACTTGAAACCAATTGTTTTGGCCAATGATGATTCTACTCTTCCTCTGGAGTTTGAACATTTTGGTAGTTTCGAATGGCTCCAACCAGTTCTGCTCTGAATGATCTCCTATAATTTGACTATCAGGTGTTATCCCAATATTGAATTATTGCTTAATTTCGTCAGGGATGATGCCTAATGAAATTATCTATTGGAAGCCTCAAATATCATTGGGGGATGATGCATGACAATGATTCATTAGTCAGCGACCTCTAATATCCTTAAGGATGACACCCAAAGATATTCTCATCAATCAGCCACTATTACCAATCCTATACAATTATAACTTAAATTGTTGAATCTTATATTCGGTCAAAGGGTTGGATTATGTGGTCATCTTCAATCCCAAAAAGCTTATTAACTGAATTTTGTGTTATTTAATATGATTGCTGGTTAGCTGCTCCCCAATTAGGGTTAAGCCAAAATTAATATTCCGCTGAGTTTTATTAGGTTTGAGTGGGGCCAATTGGTGGCCCCAGATTAGTATAAGTATCACCAGTGACTAGTAAGCCAAGGATGATCCAATTGATATCAGTCAGCAGTCTCAGTGTTTGATGCCAACCTCCATTCGTGGTCCATTGTGGGATTTCTGGCGGAAAGCTGATGTATTCACTTCAAATGTTCATCTTTTAATTCACTGCCTGATAATCCGATTTTAGTGGATCCAACAATTATGAGTTTGAGGTGGCTGAGGTTGTTTCTGGTGCCTCATTTAGTATAATCATTCTCATCTGAATTAGGCGATTCCTAATCAGTCAACTAAGATAAGTTGAGAAGAGATAAAAGAGAGATGCCAAGATATTCCGAGTCAAAAAGAGCAACTGAAGTTGTTTCCATGAATTTATATCAACTCAAAGGTTGAACCCAAATTTGATGTTTAATTAGAATAATTATATATATGGCTCACCGGCGACTTGAGGCCAAGGATGTTTCAAAACTAATCCAGACATTGGGAAGGATGGAGCGAGAGGGTTGGTGCCTGGGAAGAGAATAGTGTAGAAGAAGAAGAATAGTGGTTGGCTGGAAGAACCAGCGGAAGAGCCGATAAGTCAGCAGTGAAAACAGTAGCCCTTTTGTAAATAGTATAAATAACTGGCGCTTCCCTTTCAATAAATATCTCCCTTTGCCTATTCTACCTTAGTTTATAAGTTTATTATTTATTTTGTTGGTTGGAATTTAGGATAGGGGATCCCCAAATGGCGCAGGTGAAACGCCAAGGGGTTAGCCAGCACTGCTGGCCCCGTTGCCTAAGGCGAAATGGCAAGGGCTGACCAGTCTTCATACTGGTTGGCCTACCAACTAGCAGAGCCCATAAGTCGATTTTCTGACACCAAGCCTAATCTATTCAAGACTTAGCGGAAATCAAAAGTTGAGGATCTCCAGATGAGGATGGAGCTTAAACATTTACTGGATGCGGGGCTATTGGTGCCTTCTCAAAGCCCTTGGTCATCTCCACTATTGCACATCAAAAAGAAGAATGGTGGGGATTGGGTATTTATGGACTACCGTAAACTGAACAACCTCACCAAGAAGGATAGCTACCCAATCCCACTAATTGATGACTACCTGGCCTAACTCTCTGGGTCCAAGTTTTTTTCCGCCATGGACTTGGCTAGTACATACTGGAAGATGGATCTTTCTCCACACGACCAGAAAAAGTGTGCGCTTATCTGCAGTGAGGATCTTTTTGCAACCTACTTGTTTACCACAAGGGTTTTGCAATGCGCCCACATCTTTCCAGAGAGCCATGGACCACATCTTGCAGGATCTGAAGCTTAGTATTGTAATTGTCTATCTAAACAATATCACCATCTTGACTCAAACATTCAATGAGCACCTTTCCTACTTAAAGGAAGTTTTCCAATGTTTTTGGGCCTCTCACATTAAGTTGAAGCACTCCAAATGTACATTCTTCCAAAAGAAGTTGGACTTCCTGGGCCACGCAATCTCCTCAGATGGGATTCAGCTTATTCAAGCTAAGGTTGAGGCGATATCAAAGATGCCTGATCTCAAAACCTTCTGCTATATTAGGTATTCTTCAGTAAGTTGGGGTATTACTATCAATTCATCCCCAAATTCGCTCATCTCAGTGAGCCCCTCATACGGCTTTTAACAAAAAAACACACCTTTCCTTTGAGGAGCGGAACAACAAGCTGCTTTTGAAACGCTAAAAAATCTCCTGCAGAAACGGCCAATCCTGCGCCACCCTGACTATTGTAAACCCTTTATGCTGTTTACTGATGCTTCCAATTATGAAATTGGAGCTATCTTGGCTCAACTGGATGAACATGGAATTGATCACCCCGTTTCATATTTCAGCAAGATGCTCTCTAAGGCAGAACGCAACTATAGCGTCACTGAGAAGGAATGCCTGGCTGTCTTGCTCGCCGTTAAATATTACCGCCCTTTCTTATATGAGACCTCATTTAAAGTGGTTACTGATCACGCCTCTTTAAAGTGGTTACAAAATATGAAGGATCCCATTGGGCGGTTGACCCTATGGGCTTTGAAGCTCCAGCACTATGATATGACCATTGTACACCAAGCTGGGATGAGCCACATGAATTCTGATGGGTTAGCTCGGCTGCCCATCCTTCACTTAAATAACAGTGAAGCTGAGAGGCTACATGATCTCCTAATGACCCCGATGCTTGGGAGGATGAGGTCAAACCAGTCCATAAGATGCTAGCTTGACATTCGCATAACAATACGCTGGATAATGGGAATCTATACAAGAAAGTAGGGGTGAACTGGTTAACCTACCTCTGACCTTCAGAGCGAGTACCTCTCATTATGGAGTCTCATGCCCTCCTAGGGCATAGCAGAGTGCAGAAAACCTATGAGTGGATAAAAGATCGCTACTATTGGGAGGGAATCATAGAGACCATCATCAAAGTCTTAGATGCCTGCCTGACATGTAAAAAGCAATCCAGCTTCAAAACTAAGTTTCAATATCAACATACCACCCCTCAACAGCCTTTCCACACAATAAGTCTTGATGTAGTTGGCCCTCTACCCCAAACTACGGGTGGAAATAGATATATATTGGTAGGAATTGATCACTTTACAAAATGGGTCGAGGTAGTGGCTATCCCAGATCAGACGGCAAAAGCCACGACCACTTTCCTCCACCAATATATCTTTGCTCAACATGGTTGCCCCCAAGTTTTCTCTGTAATAATGGTAAAAACTTTACTTCCAAAGTGGTGAAGATTCTCGCAACTTCCATGGGCACGTAATAGCTCTTTTCTGCCCCCTACAACCCTTTAACTAATGTTACCGTGGAAAGAGTCAATTTGACCCTGGTCTCTATATTACAGAAAATGGCCACTTTGGACCCCCTTCACTGAGATCAGTACTTACCTAGTGCCCTCATTGCCTACTGTATCAGTTACCACTGGATCCTTAAGATGTCTCCTTTATGTGTGTTGCATGGATGGGAACCTGGGGTGCCAGCATTATTAGCAAAGACATTTTCACTGATAGGACTGACCTGGAGCAAGCAATTAAGAAGTTGGCTCAGCATATCAATCAGCTACAATCAGAGGCTATGACTAATTTGGACAAAACTATCACAAAAGAGGGTCAAACTGCTAATGAGCTCCAAGCCCCTCTTCCTTCCTTCCAAGTATCATACTTGGTGCTTTACTACCACAAACATATCACCTCTAGAAGGGATAAAATCAGGTTTATTTGGGAAGGCCCTTTTGTAGTCACTTACAAGTGAGGAGCACTCCAAATTCCTTGCTACTAGAGTTACCATCAATTGTGTACATGGCTACTTCCTACAGCCCTATTCTCCCCCAACATTCTTGAGGGGAGTGATGTCTGACATTTGCCCTCCCAGATTCAAGATAAGAATGTTTTGTGTCAAATTGGCTGAAAAGGAGAAATGTTGGACATTTACAAGTTTGTAATAATGATAACAAATATTTAAACAATAATAACGATGAAATTGGCCAAAAGACCCTGGCTGATTCTCGGTGGAACCCTGAAAATTGGGGTAATACTTTTACAAATACTAACTGGGCATATAGCACCAAGTTGGGAAGTCAAAATTTCTCCTACCATGCGGGCAAATGTGAGGTTTCCATCAAAGGCTTCTCACCATGTCCTGACTAGTTCACAGCCAGCACCAAAGTGGGACAACCCCTTTTATAGGCTTGTCAGGGGTCCCTAAATTACAATAAATTTCTCTAAAGGGGATTGGCTGAATTTATTAAAATCGTTACCCCATGGGTATGTAATGCCAATAATTAACTCCACATCCACTGTTCAGCCAAAGTGAGGCTAGTTTTCTGATCTTAAATAGGCTGAATTTGCATATGTCCTTACTTAGACTGTACCAAGCTGATCTGAATTTACCATTGAATTCCCATTGACCCTCGATAAAAGTTTAAATACTGAATGGTCAGATATTGAGGGGGATCATTTCTTATCTTTTGAGGTCATATAAAGCTATAAAAACTTAAGTTTTTAGTTTTAGAAGCTATTTATTTTACTAGTACTAGTTGCTCAAACCCCCCATATGTTGGAGTTTAGGCCTTATCAGCACCATCTAGTGAAAAGGTTTTAATTCCAACAGGAATTCAATAAATTATCTTTTCCTAAAAGGTTCTCAATAACTTTTCCTTGTAGTCAAACTGTTCCTGTAAAGCATGGGTTCACGCCAATATGACACAAATAAATTAGGTGGGAATAACCAAGTCATTAATAAAAGTAACGATAATATACTATAAATCCATCTTTGGATGAGTGTATTTCGTTCAAGGTCAATAAAGCTTCATAAACATCGCAGCATTATTCTGGTGCTAAATAGTAAACTCTGTCAAAAAGTAAATGTATTAATGAAGCAATTGCAGGATAATTAAACTTTTTTATGCCCTTTGAGATGTGGTTTTCTATATAAATTAAAGTAAAAATTGTTTTATTAATAAATGAGCTTTATTATTGGTGTAAGGAGAGTGCCTATAACTCTCCTGTTCCCAGCATGGCAGTGCATGGTGCACAAGGCCAACGCCAGGGTACTAGCCATTAATGCTAAAGTAATTAGTGACCAGCAGAGGGTACTGAAGTAATAACTACCTAGGCATAGAAGGGTGAGTTTTCCAATTTAAAACTTATCAAAAGCGACGCGGTGCACATAGAGAAAGGGGCTAAGCGGACCAGGTTGGAGTGAACCTGGGCGAACAAACGGTGCATGAAGGGATAGCTGCAAGGTATTTGCTATGGCGAGGTCAATGGAGCGCGAGGCCTCCTTAAAGAGGTTCGCGCACAGGAGCGTTTGGAATATCATAAAATTTAAAATAAGCTCAAACAGGAAAAGGTTTATTTGGGAAGTCAACCAACAAGGAATGTTGGTAAGGGAAAACATATTTAAGCTTGGACAGGGGAATTGGGGTTATGCCGCAGTGGGACCAAGTACTAACTCCCCCCGTTTCTCAACAAAACAAAAAGAACTATCTGTGTTCATTTAGTAAACTGTCTGTTTTAACGCCTGAACTGATGTAAGGGGCTGGGCACTTGGCACCCCACTAGTACCAACCCGGGCATATTTTGCCCTTACCCAGCGTTGGTCTAGGGTGTGTCTCAGGTCAGGGAGGGCCTGGAGCTTCACCTTCTGGGCCTCCTGGCGCCTAGCCTTGTCTTTGAGGTTAGTCCCCATTATGATGTCATGTACACATGACATTACCCCTCTCCTCCTGATGGGGCTCAACCCCCTCCAGGGGCTTGTGCAAGGGAAAAGTTCTTGTGGGCAGGGGCCAACTTCTTGGTGGCAACAGTTAGTTTAGATTGGGATCCAGCAGCCTGGGGAAACGCTTGTGGAAGGCTTCAATCAAATCTTGGGCATGCACACAGTCGCGCGCTGGAACCCAACTGTTCTCTGCAGCGTCAAAGCCCTTCCAGGATACCAGGTACTCGAGCCTTCTTTTAATGTGGCGGGAGGCAACTGTTTCTTCCACCTCCCACTCTGGCGCCCCATCCACGAGATAGGCCTCAGGAGTCTCTGGTGGGGGGCCCTCAAATAACGTCAGTTTGCTCTCATGAAACACAGAGAAGATCCGGAATAAGGGGGAGATCTAGCTGGTATGAGGCATGGCCCACCTTTATAACCACCCGGTAGGGCCCAATCTTCTTTGGTCCCAGCTTCTTACATGGATGCTTGATTGGGATGTTACAAGCATCAATCATCACGAGATCCCCTTCCTTGTATGCAGGACCCACTCGGCGCTTCCCATCAGCGTTCTCCTTATATACCTGCATAGCTGCCTCCAAGCTTGTGGAAACCCCCTGGTGGACCTTCTTGATTGTCTTGGCAAAGTCCACCACCGCTTTAACCTTTGACCCACCGCTGGGCTCCATGTTAAAGGCGGGGTTAAAGCCATGGCTGGCGAAAAATGGGGAACAGCTGATCAAAGAGTGCAAGGTATTGTTGTAGCTGAACTGGGCCATGGGAAGGAGAAGCCCAATCTGAAATGATCCGCGGTGGTGTAACACCGCAGAAGCTGTTCCAAGCATTGGTTCACTCGTTCAGTCTGCCCATCTGATTGGGGATTATAGGCAGTTGAACGGCAAGGGCGAATCTGAAGAGTCTTACACAACTCTTCAAAAAAGATAGAGGTGAATTGGGATCCTCAGTCACTGATAATCTCTTGGGGAACACCATGGAGCGCAAACACATGGGTGATGAAAAGCCTAGGCATCTCCGCTGCAGTTATCGTGGTTCTGCAAGGAATGAAGTTGGAAAACTTTGTAAAACGGTCCACCACCACCATGATGGCATCATAACCATCAGAGACAGTTAGTTCCACAATGAAATCAACTGAGAGGGAAGTCCAGGGCTTATAAGCCTTTTGGACTGGTACCAACAACCCCGCTAAAGGTTGAAAACTGGGTTTCATATGATTGCATACCAGGCACTCCTTACAATACCGCCCCCACCTGAGCAGGCAAGTCCTTCCAATTGTAGGTGCAGCGTATCAACTCCAATGTCTTTGCTTTCCCTGGATGACCAATGGTGGTTCCATCATGATGATCCCGGATGATTTCCAGGCGCAGTGTTCCAGCTGGTACCCAGAGGCGTCCCTGGAACCACACCATCTCATCCTTTACATGTTATACCCTGGATAGATCCTCTTGAGCTGAAGCGCTCTTTGCAAGTACCATGGTATAACCGCCCGACAGCGGCTGAGAGAGAACGACCTTCCTAAACATACCATATTCCTCCACGTTATCCAGAAGTGCAAGCGCTGGCCCGTTAGCCAGGAGAGGGAAGTAGCGACATAATTTTACTTGAGGGAATCATAACCTGGGTGTTGTGCACTTCTACCTCCTTGAGGTTAGGGGCTAAAGCAGGGTTTGGCTCAAAGCATTCACCAAACCATTATCCTTGCTCTTGGTGAACTCATACATGAATGCAATTTGGACAAGGGTCTCATGCCAACTGGTCTGCCATGTGGTTAGAACATGAGGAGCGCGGTAGTACAGCAAGGAACGGTGGTCTGTATGCATGCGGAATGGTTTGGTAGAGCCATGTAAGTAGTGACACCAATATGTCAGCGCCCCTACCACTGATAGCAACTCCTTGTCATAAACGGCTTAAATCAACTCTGGCAAGGACATTTTCCTAGAAAAATATCCCACCGGATGCTCTATCCCATCTTCGCCTACTTGTAACAAGGCGGCCGCTATGGCGAAGTTGGAGGCAGTTGTAGACACAATGAACTCCTTTGAAGGGTCGACATGGTGAAGAACAGTCATGGACAACAAGGTGCACTTCACTGCTTGGAAAGCGTCCTACAAAATGAGGGACCACTGAAGCACCTTGGCACCGCTAGCCTAGTTTAGGGGAGCCGCCACCTCAGATAGATTGGGAGTGAATCTCTTGAGGAACGTGCACATCCCCAAAAAGCTCCTTAAATCCTTAACCAAGGTAGGAGTAGGCCACTCACAAATTGCCTTCTCCTTGTCTGGAGTTATCATGTGTCCCCAGTCAAACATGACGTTGCCCAGAAATGTGACCTGGGACTTGAAGAACTCGCGCTTTGAAATTTTCAAGATAAGGCTGGCTGCCTTTAACCGCTCCACCACTTTCCAAAGATGGACTGCATGGGGCTCCTGATCAGGGGGAAACACCAGGATATCATCCATGTAGGCAACCGCGCATACCCCTAACAGGTCCCCCAACGCTGCATCAATGCGGCGTTGAAAGATAACAGGGGCATTCTTAAGCTCAAAGGGCATAACCCAAAACTAGAATATTCTTTTTCTGGTGCAGAAGCCAGTTAACCACCCCTGGCCCTTCTTTATCCGGATCTGATTAATCGCATTGAGGCAATCCAGCTTGGAGAAAACCTTCGCCTTCTCCACATAACGCGAAATCTGTGAATCCAAAGGGATTGGATGGAGGTCTAGTACAGTGACATTGTAAAGCTCCCGTAGTCCACACACAGGCATAAAGTACCATCAGACTTCTCCACAAAGAGAAGGGGGGAGCACACAGGGGAGGTACGCTGAAAAATCGCACCTTTGGCCAACTGTTCCTTCACCCACAAATCCAACGCCTCTTCCTCCCGGACATTTAATGGGTAAATGGGGGAAGATATACGCACCAGATCCACCAGAGATTGAAGTCGCAATCAAACTCAGAGAGTGCTCAGGGAGTGCGTCGGCAGATGCTGCATCAAAAGAGGATTCCAAACCCTCCAAACAGGAAGGTAAGGAAAATCCACGGAGGAGGGGTCTTCAGCAAAGGGGTAAGATAAGGGGTGGTGACATTGGGCCAATGAGGTAATGTGCCCTGGACGTTATCCTCTGACAAGGAACAATCAACTGGCGACCATTTACCAGAGACAAGGATAGCGTGTTTTCTTTCAAATTAGTGCGGACGTCAAACTTTCTCCACCACTCAACCCTAAAATAATGGGGAACAAGAGGTGCTTGATAGCTTGGAAATGGTCGGACAGAAGGTAGGCGCTCATCTGGTAGTCCACCAACCCTATGACGTTCAGCGTAGGGATACCTTGAGAAGCCCCACCTCTAGCCATACCACCTGGTGAGTAACTCAACTCAAGGTAGTCAGCCAAATCTTGGTCAATAAAATTATTTGTGGCACCGGTATCCACTAAAATAGTTGTGCTGAACTTCCCAAGAGAAAATGTAAGGGTAGCAGTCAAGAGGAAGTATCCAGAGTGGGATTTAGTCAAAACAGAAAACGCCCCTAATTAACTTAAATTTTCTTCTGGTTTGAGAAAATCATAAAGGTAGGTTTGGGATTTAAATTAGGGAGGGTTAGTTGGCCACTCTTACTACTGAGGCCACGTACCCCTCCATGCCTTCTGCAGGTGCATAAACATTTTCATATTGCAAACGCAGTTCCTTTTCAACTTCCTGAGTGCTGCGAATCATGGAAGAGGTCAAACGGGGATTTTCTGGTGTGATTCAATACACAGGAATGGGTTCCAGATCTGGACCATGAGAGGCCAAAAATGGTTCAGAGGTATATCTCAGGCTTCCATTATAAAACGCGTTTTTAGACGCAAATGACCCTATTTTTGAACCGTGATGGAATGCCTGACATTATTTATGGCCAGCACCCCCAGGCCCATCTGCGCCAATTCTGGTGGCATTGTCAGAACGCTCAGGCGAAAGGAAACTCGTTTAATTAATTTGATATTGACAAATTTGGTGGAAAGTCAGGGAATCACAACTTTCGGATCTTGAAGCGTCCATATCCACCAGGTACAAGCATAAAGGGTAAATATTTTCCAGTCAAAGGCAACCATAATAACACTGAGTTGCTCCAACCATTGGGAAAAATAGGAAACTGCGATGCAGCTAACAACAGCTGACTCCCACAGCTTGCATCCACTGTTCCCATGTCAGAAAAGATCCACATGGAAAAAGTCCATGCACATAGTTTTAATTAATTGGCTGACTAATGTAAGGAGAGTGTCTATAACTCTCCTGTTCCCAGCGTGGCAGTGCACGGTGCAAAAGGCCAATGCCAGGGAACTAGCCATTAATGCTAAAATAATTAGAGCTTAGCAGAGGGTATTGGAGCAATAACTACCTAGGCATATAAGGGCGAGTTTTCCAATAAAAAACCTACCAAAAGTGACGCGGTGCACATAGAGAAAGGGGCTAAGCGGACCAGGTTGGAGTAAACCTGGGCGAACAAACGGAGCATGAAGGGATAGCTGCAAGGTATTTGCTATGGAGAGGTTAATGGGGCGCGAGACCTCCTCAAAGAGGTTCATGCACAGGAGCGTTCAGAATATCATAAAATTTAAAATAGACTCAAACAGGAAAAGGTTTATTCAGGAAGTCAACCAACAAGGAATGTTGGTCGGGGAAAACATATTAAGCTTGGATGGGGAATTGGGGTTATGCCGCAGTAATCCCAAGCACTGACTAACTAACAGGGCAATACTGCCATCCAAATTAGTTAAATAGGCCAAAGCTGACTTCACTCAAGTGATCAATTGAAGTTTTATTTGACTCAATTGGGTTGTTTCGTAAATGGAACGGTTTTTGAACCCCAGTTTCTTGACAAACAGAATTTAACCATCCGCGTTCATTTGGTAAACCATCTGTTTTTAGTGCCCAGACCGATGTAAGGGGCTGGGCACTTGGCAACCCACTAGTACCAACCTGGGCATATTTCCCTATCCCAGCGTTGGTCTAGTGTGTCCCTCAGGTCAGTGAGGGCCTGGAGCTTCACCTTCTGGGCCTCCTGGCGCCCAGCCTTGTCTTTGGGGTTGGTCCCCATTATGATGTCATGTACACATGACAGTTGGCTAATAATTGTTTTAGAAGATAATATGATAGAATTCTGGTTATTACCTTCCACTCAATTTTATGCTTGCAGCTTATCTTAAATTTAACTTTATTTATTTACTTCTGATGTAAACCATTATCTTAGCTTCTGAGACTTTAGGAGCTAGGTTGAAATTAGCGAGAACATCTTTAGTTTCAGGAAATTCCACCCCTTTATTGAAGTCTTAAGCTTATATACTAGAATAATTCTGCTTAAACAGTATGTAATTATATTTAGTTTGACTTAAATAACATCTTAGGAAAGAAAAAAGGTGATGTATATATTGGAAAGGATCTCAACCGTTACCTATATGCGAAAATTAGAGCTATTAACTCTTAACTCCCAACTTTGGAATAATCACCAATATATAAACTTGAGACTTTGCTTTTAAAAATTATAGATAATTTAAGCTCCAAAGGTTTTCTTAAACAGGAACTTTACTTGTGCAGTCAATAAACGCTGAAAAATAATAAAATAAATATGTGAGTGATTATTACTAGTATGGATACTAGTATCCAGTTGACTAATTCATGACAAAAGATTTCTCCTTCTCAGTATTCTCCTTTGAACAGGTACAAAAATTATTCATTCCACTGGTGAAGGTAATTAACGCTATAGATAACAAGGGAACTCCTCTCCCTTCAATACCTCCTCAAAGTTGGAAACTTATGGACAACAACAGAACTTAAACTATTGACAGAAGGCTCAGAGGTTCTAAGGGAACTTCTACTCTTAAAAACTTGACTCCTAATTCGGACTTAGAGGTCTCTCCTTGGACTTATCCAGAAATTATAGGTCAGTGGCCTTCTTGGTGAACTTTATTCCTTCCTCACTCTTTTATACAAGCCGCGGAGAAATTGATAGTAATATTTAGCACAGGGATATCTGGTCCCTCCACTCTAATCCTAAGAGTATGCAAAAATATGACAAATGCATAACAAACTAAATATTTGAGAAAAATTAATTCCTGGTCTGCTTTATTGAAATATTTACAAGGAAATATATATAAAAATTTGCACCCAAATATTATATTTACGCCACGATTGGGAATGGCAGCTGTTGTAGATGTGTAACTCTCCAGTGTAGCGCGAAAGAAGATCTTCCACATCAAGTTGTTGGGTTCTCTCCACTATTCAAATGCACCCTTTCTCTTAATTGAAACAAAGATCATATTCAGCGCCTTCACTAAACCATTGATTCACCCTTATCAGGCTAACAACTTGCTTAGGTAATCGGACTTTTTCCCATAAAAGCAGTAAAATACCCAAAAGGTTAATCAAAAGTTGCTATTAATGCAGCATCACTTGTCTAGCAACTAATGAATTTATTAGTCATTCAGTGATAAACCCTGATTGACTTCTACAAGCCAATTAAATTATCGTTATGAAAATCAACAACTTAATTGCTTGATTGTTGTCAAAGACAATCCCTGACAAAACATTGTTGATCTGCAGATCAAAAACCAGTGGATTTATAAATATTCTTTTGGGACAATTTGCTAAACAATAGTCATCATATAAGAATGATAACTCATATATCCACTAGAAGGCCTCTATCCTAGAAGATATGAAGACTTATAATCATGGTCAGGCGGGATAATATGTTCATATAAAAAGTCCCAACATATCCATCCATTTGACAAGATTATCCGGTGGAAGATAAAACTTTGGGGATGGTCGTCTTCTCAGTTGTGGTCATGCTTTGACCATCATACTGGAATACAATTTCAGCAGAGCATGGTATTCCCCACACTAAATGCTTTATTCACTGTTCAGCATTGTGGCTCCTCTTCACTGGTTTCTAACCGCTGCTGCCTCCCCAGAGCACGGTTTACACGGCCTCATGACGTGCTAGAGCATTTTGGTTGTTCTTCCTGGCAATTTGTTCTGGAAAACCTGTATTCCACCAGGTCAGGCTTTATGATACTTCATTGTTTAAGTATATTCTCAGGAGACTTCCAAAAATCCTTTGTCCCTATATTCCCCAGGCTGAGCTTCAATAACTCCTCTTCATTCACAAAAACTTCTCAGTTGGCTTTGCTGAGTTTTTGTTACTGTACTCCCTGATAATGGGCTCTCCATTTTTTCAGAGCGGATTCTCTTTCTAGGGACTACTCACAGCGGATCTAGTTTTAGCCCATCCTGATCCTACCAATGCTCTTTTCTTCTAGGCGCCTCAGGACTTCTTCCTGGAAGACCCAGTTATAAACCAATCTGGTCTTACTGCCAACAATGGTTTTTTCCATAATAACTCATCCCCCTCCTTATCCTTGGCAGGTGGGACTACCGCCAATGCATTTTCTGATAGCAAAGATAAAATTGATATTCAGATGTATTTTCTTATTAATATATTTTTTCTCTTTTAAATTTTTTCTTATATCATGTTTTGTTCTTTTCTTTGCAATGGGACTTAATATATAAATAGATTCAGAGTTCCTTCCTTTCCCCTTCTCTGGTTCAGAGGTTTGTTTTTTAAACTTAACCAGCTATCATACTTTAGAAGTTTATTATTTAAGACTTACCCAAATATTTAATTTCAGCGGTCTCCTCTAAAGACTTGACCATCTCTTCTGGTTTTTCAGTCCCACCTGGGACATAACCAACTGTTGGAATTGCAGATGACCACATAATCCAACCTTTTGACCAAATATAAGATTTGATGATTAAGTTATAATTGTATAGGATTGGCAATAGTGGCTGATTATTGAGAATATTGTTGGGCATCATCCACCATGATATTAGAGGTTGCCAACTATGAATTATTGTCAAGGATCATCCCAGATGATATTGAGGCCACCGAAAGATGATAATTTCATCAGGCATTATCCTTGACGAAATCAAGCAATAATTCAATATTGGAATAACACCCAATAGTCAAATTATAAGGAATTATTCAGAGAGGAATGGATTGGAGTCATCAGAAACAACCAAAACATTTGAATGCTGGAGTAAGAGTAGAATTGTCATCAGCTGAAACAATTGTAATTCAATTACCTAATACCAATTGTTTGGTCCGCTGAACACCCAAGGATTACACTGCCCAAGAAACCTAAGGCAATAGTACCCGATGAGATTTGGTGCCTAACATTGAGGGCTTCCCCCCCCCCCCCCCCCCCCCCCCCCCCCCCCCCCCCCCCCCCCCCCCCCCCCTCCCCCTCTCTCTCTCTCTCTCCCTCCCTCTCTCTCTCTCTCTCTCTCAAACTGTTATAGGAGCACTAATAATTCTCAGCAGACAGCTAAAAAGTTGTGTGCTGATTTTAACTATAAAGCCCCCAATTATTCCCTAATAAAATCAGATTGAAATTGATATTAACTTTATTGTTTAATATTTGTTGTTGAAACATTACTCTTAAGAGAAGATTGCAAGGGTCAGATATCCTTAGGTTGGTTTTATCAAAATCTCCGCTTGGCTCTGCAAAAAGGGAATAGAGAAAGTGTTCCCTACCAGTACAAGAACATCTTCAAGATGAAGAAGCACCTGTCTAGTGTTGGACAATACTCTCAACGTGGCTTTTGAGGATTCAACTTTAACAATGGTCTTCATACTATTATTGCTCCAGTTACTCTATTTTAATCAAATAATCAATGCAAGTATCCACGAATCTATGCAGGTGAAATCTAGATCCAGAAGCGAGATAACCAAGCCCAAGATTTTAACATTGGTGCTCACTACAGGGGTAGTTGAGTTGTCAAAAGCCAATGTAAATAATGATTTCTTATAAGGAAGAGCTTTGAAAATCTGGATGGAACTACAGGCTGTCAATAATAAAGTGCTCAGCTCAGCATCTCAAGCTGATGTTAGTACATTAGAGGAGCGTATGATCAAGGCGGAGGAGACGCTTGAACAATTAGGAATAGTTAAAAATGACCTGTGTTGGAAAGTTGCCTCTTTGAAGCTGAAAGAGGGTGAACTCATTAAAGAAATTTTTTTAGAAAGCCAAATGGAAATTGGATTGAGAATGCATCTGGCGGTTCCATGAGGAAATGGAGAAACTGACAAAGCAGATTAAGGAATTGGAAAATCACAAATGTGATTGTGAGCAGTTTGAGGCGAATAAGGCTGATGAAAAGGCAAGTGGATCTCCAATTGGGAAGACCTCTCCACCCTGAAATATGCCTAAACCATTTGCTGGTGTGTCAGAAATGACTCCTAAAGCCACTCCTATGGCTTCTCAAGTAGCTGGGCAAGGATCTTTTATGAGTAAAGTGACCGAGGAAATAAAAAATATGCTAGAATTTCCCACCTTTCACTGGGATAGCGCCCTGGCATTTTTCTGCTTGTTTGAGATGACCATGTTTGGTTAAGAGGACCTTCAAAAAGTGGTGACCGCAATGAACTGCCTTAGCACAGACTGCCAAAATCTGGTGCCACCTCATCTCAATGGAGATAATTGGTCATACGCAGAAGTAAAAGCAGCCATTCTGTTAGAGTTTGGAAGCCCTACTCGGATGGCAAATTATTAACAAGAGTTCATGGGCATCCAATTCCACAAAGATGAGACACTGGCTAGTTTCACCGACCAATTATATCAAGAAGCCCATATCTTGGCAGGGGCAAAAGTGTTAGATGATTTTGATGCACTCATAGCCATGCAGGCGGCACTTTAACCTACTGCAAATTGCATCAGATTATGGCAGCAGCACTAATAACTGAAATAATGACCTCACAGATGATGGACCATCTGAAGATGTTGGGAGCAACTTTTGATGCGCCCAATCAATTTTATAATGAAATTCCAACTGAGGACAATCACACTTTGGTGGAATTAGAAGATAATATTTTAGAAAACAATGAAAAAGTCGTTATTCAGCAGAATCAAGTTATGAAAGGAAAACCCCAATGGATCCAAGTGGAATAATAAATCAACTAACCACTATTGGAAAGATGGAATGATGGGAAAATTTGTTACCCAAAATTGGCAGAAGAAACCACGATTATTTGTTAATGTTGTGATTCCTCAAGAGGAGGATGAAACTTCCCAAAATTTGGGAAAAGGCCTTGCAGTCTAGATGCAAAACTATCTAGCACTGCAAGAGAACCTGTTCTACCAGATATCTACATGGAATAAAGCTGTCAGCAGGACCAGCTCAGGTTGCAACTGGGTCCACTGTGAGAAGTCCCAAGGCATTAGATGAGATCAGAAATAGAGGCGATTAATCCAGAGAATAGTGGATGAAGTCAGTTGATCTTAAATTAGTCGTTTAATGAGCAAAACTTAAGAAATGCCAAAAATAGTACCTGATCCAGACGACTTTAGCAAAGAAAAACGTTACCAAATTAATCTGTGTGAGTAGTGGATCATTTACAGATTTATTAGCGTATTTAATCAAACGTTTGAATTGGCAATAAAGCTGAGAAATAGGATCTGATCCTGACTAATTTGGATAAGAAAAATGGATCAAGTTAATCTGTGCACCTAGGGGATCATTTACAGATCTATCAGCAGAATTAATCAACATAAGTTGGAAAATATTGCCAAAAAATAGGATCAAATTGAACTCCTATCCGCTGCCTCAAATTGACAATGCACTTGATCATCTGGGGAGGCAATACTTTTGGCTATTGGCCTGATTTCAGGCTATTGGCAAATTGAATTGCCAAAAAGAAAATCAGGAAAATGTGTGATACTTACCGCATATGGACTTTACCAGCTGACCAGAATGCCCCAAGGTTTATGTAATGCGCTGGTGATGAAAAAATGACAGTCAAATTTTTATGGGTGGAAATCTGCATTATTGCCAATATTTTATTCAGCAGTAGAGCCAGCTTTGGGGATACGTGCCAACACAATATCTATATGACTGGCCGATATACTGATAAAATTACAATCTCAGTCATTCAAAATAGCTTTGAAAAATTTAAAAGAAGGAAAAAACGAGTTGGATGCCTATGGATGGGACCATTCAAAATTATCAAGTTGGCAAATGATGCCTATATGATTGAATATTGAAGATAGTCAAATAAGCAATAGGTCCACACAAAATACTTAAAGTATTGATCTTAAGAAATAAATATAAATAACAATAATAATAATAATAAGGTGCATAAAAAAAGTAAAAAATATTAAAAATAAATTTTAATTTGAGCAGTGATGCATATAGCAAAATTCCCACCTACCAAGTGTGGAAGTAGGGATAAATTAATGAGCATGAGTCCCAAGCAGTTGGCAGGATTAGGATGGGCTGAAACTAGACTACCAGAATAGTCCCTATCAATGAAATGTTGAGACCCATCCTGGGGTTGGTACAGGTGGCAAGATGCCAGCAGAACCCATCCTAGGTTTATACAGGTGGCAAAATGCCAATGGAACCAGTCCTGGGGTTTGTACAGGTGGCAAAGTGCCAACAAGACTCATTTTGGGGTTTGTACAGGTGGACCAGTGGATCTTTCAGCAAATGATGCAAAGATGGGACTGGTGCAGCATGATGTCGCAGGAACCATGCTTGAGAAGAGGTGGCAATGCGTAGCAACCAAGGATATGAAGTCATCAAAATGAGCAGAGCATATGGGCATTGAGTGTGAACAGACCTACACTATGCTGAGGACATAGAGATATGACAAACCAAATATGAGCTCCAGCTGAGGCGGCTACCATTCCTGAGGGTTCTATCTTCCATTGGTTGTCTGGTCAAGAAGGGGGATGTGTCAAAATTGCAGATGACCACATAATCCAACCTTTTGACCAAATATAAGATTCAATAATTAAGCTATAATTGTATAGGATCAGCAATAGTGGCCAATTGATGAGAATATTTTTAGGCACCATCCTCAATGATATTAGAGGTTGCCTACTAATGAAATATTGTTGGGCATCATCCCCAATGATATTGAGGCTGCCAACAGATGATAATTTTTTCAGGCATCATCTCTGACAAAATCAAGCAATAATTCAATATTGAATTAACACCCAATGGTTTAATTATAGGGAATCATTCAAAGTGGAATGGATTGGATTTGTCAGAAACTACCAAAACATTCAAATTTTGGAGGAAGAGTAGAATTGTCATCAGCTGAAACAATTGGATTCAATTTATCTAATACCAAATGTTTGGTCCACTGAACACCCAAGGATTATGCTGCCTAAGAAACCCAAGGCATTGGTACCCAATAAAATTTGGTGCCTAACACTGATTGTCAAACCAGTATAGGAGCACAAATAATTCTCAGGGGACAGCTGAAAAATTGTGTGCTGATTCTAACTATCAAAACCCCAAATTATTCCCTAATAAAAATAGATTAAAACTTCATAATAACTTTATTGTTTATTATTGGTTGTTTAGACATTACTCTTAAGAGAAGAGTTCAAGGATCAGATATCCTTAAGTTGGTTTTGTCAAAATCTCCGCTTGGCTCTGCAAAAAGGGAATAGATAAAGTGTTCCCTACCAGTACAAGAATATCTTCAAGATGAAGAAGCATCTGTCTAGCGTTGGACAATATTCTCAACGTGGCTTTTGGGCAATCAACCATAATAGTCTTCATACTATTATTGCACCAGTTACTCAATTTCAATCAAATAGTTAACGCAAGTATCCACTAATATGTGCAGTTGAAAGCTAGGGTTAGAAGCGAGCCAACCAAGCTCAAGAATTTAACACCAACACACCATAACTTAACCAAATTTTTTTTGTTTGGCGGTCCTCTGGGGACATTGCATTATTTTTTAGATCCTATACTTTTGTTTTTTAGTATTAACCTTCTTCACTAGAAACCAGCAATGCTGTTTATTAGCATATAGGCATCACTTGCTGACTTGGCGATACTCTCAAATGGTCCCATCCATTGGACCTTTGTTCCAAACTTGCCATACTTCTGACAGGTCTAGTCTTACTTCATATTCATCAACTAGCACTTGAATCTTCATATCTCACAAAATTGTGAATCTATTGCTAATCGCCAGTTCTGTTTTATTGCTCTGATCCTTTTTCTCTTTAAACTGATTTTCATCATTCATTAAACTCCTTAACTTTTGAAGTAATTCCGCCAATGGATTAGGAAATGATCCCCAAAAATACAGATTGATATAGTTACAAAAAGCTTCATCTAGTTTAAACTTGATTGATTATCCTCATTTTCTGCATTTTCTGCCTCACTCATTAAACTGAATTTTTGGGTCAAACAACTCCCTCCCCTTTCTTGGATCAATCATTTCCTTTTTTGACCTCTTTCTATTAATGACCTTCATCTTTGGTAACACATTACAATACTCTGGGTTTGCTTTCTTCTATCTCAATCTCATCTAGTGGTCCTTGTATCTCATCTAGATACCTCACACCTTGGGACTATCTCCAGTAGACCCAGTTTCAACCCAAGCTGGCCTTGCTGAAAAGCTTCATCTTAAGTAGTTGTCTGGTGAAACAGGTTCTCTTTCAATAATATATAGTTCCACATCTAGACTGAAAGTACTTTTTCGGAATATTGAGTACTTTTATACTCCTCTTGAAGCTTCACAAGATTCATATTTCTTTTCAATTTCTTACCACAACTTTGGGCAGTAAAATTTCTCATCTATCCACTTTTCCAATAGAAAGCCTTAAATTTATCAATACACTTTGATTCATCAAATTTCTTTCCTGTCAAATTTCAGTTTTTCAGATCATCAACTTTTTCATTATTCTCTATATCGTCATCTTCAAATTCGCCATAGTTTGCTCATCCTCATCTAGATTTTCTCATAAAATTGGTTAGGTGCATCGAACGGCAAGCATTATATCTTCATGAATTCAACCATCTGTGATGTGGAAGTCATATTTGTCAGCGATAAAACCATGACATGATGTAGATTTTCATAGGGCCAAATAAGCAACTGCATATCTATCCGCACATCATCTTTGGATAGCAATTTCTCCCCAGTCAGAATCTTCAATTTCTAATATAAATGATCGGAAAAGCTGATAAAGTCACATTCCTTTGGAATTGAATGCCCATAAATTCTGGCTTGTGGTTAGACATCCGCTTAGGGCCTCCAAACTTTCTCATAATGGCGTCCTTAGCTTCATTATAAGACCAAATGTCCCCATTCAAGTGGGATAACACCATATTCTGGCAATCTATGTTCAGAAATTTCATGACAGTAACTGCTTTTTGTTGGTCACTGAAACTGAACACTGTCATATAAAATAATTAGAAAAATGCAAAGGCGTTATCCGGATGGAACATGGGTAATTTCAGTGTGCTTTGAATTTCATCCGTGGCTTCACTAGCAGTTAAATCCTACCCAGCGACTCTAATAACTATGTGAGTAACTTTAGGGATCATCTCCAAATTGTTCCAAATGACCCACGCATATTTCTGGGTGGGTTATTTTTCCTAATTGGAGTTTCAGGCGTTTCGCTGTCAGCTTCTTCCTCCTCCATTTGTGCACAAGAAAATTTATGGCTCTCCAGTTCTTTTATCTATTTGATGATTTCGCTACTTCATCACTAAACTGGCATAAGCATTCTTGATCCACTTCTTGCTCAACCTTATGAAACAATACTTCTTTTAGACAAAATCACCCTCCTTGAGTTTCAAGGAGTTGACTTTTCATCAGAGGTCCTTGTTGATTTTCCCCACTTGCTTGACCTCTTCTTCAGCTTTTGTTGCCCTTTTCTCTAAGGGAGCAAAATTGGCCTGTGATACTGAGTATAGCACATTCTTGTTGACAGTTTCTAATTCTTTCCAAAGCTTCTTTAGTTCTTCCTTATAGGACATCCATGGTAGCTTCTTGAATTAAATTAGTCTGAAAACTCAACTATACCTGTAGCAAGCAGCAATGTGAAAATTGGGAACTGGTGGCTACTCAACTTCCTTCTTTAGAATGTGCATTAATATGTAAACTTGAGACTTTGATCTTTTAGGTTTATAACTCCTTTCAGCTCCCTATGTTTTCTTGCACAGATTCTTTATATTTTCAACCAATAATTGTTAATAAATAATCTAATAAATGTGCAGGAGATTGATACTAGTATGAAGACTAGTATCTAGTTGAGTAATTCACGACCAAAAAATTTCTCCTGCTTTTTATTCTCCTTTGAACAGGTACAAAACCTATTCAACCCACTAATGAAGGTAATCAACGCTCCATACAACAAGGGAACTCCTGTCCCTTCAGCTCCTCCTCAGTGTTAAAAACTTCTGGACAACAACAACAGATCTTAACCTGTTGACAACAGGTTCAGAGGTTCTAAGTGAGCTTTACTCTTAAGACTTGACTCCTAAGCTCAACTTAGAGGTCTCTCCTCGATCATTCCAGAAAAATATAGTTCAGTGGCCTTCTTGGTGAACTTCTATCCCTTCCTCACTCTTTTATACAGCAGCCCTGGAGACAAGACAGTAATATTTATCATAGGGTATCTGGACCCTCTACTATGATCCCAAGAGTAGTCAAAAATATAGTAAAATGTAATCAAACTAAATATTTATCTACTAGAATCTCCTTTATTAAATAATTTTAAGGGAATATATAGGTTATTTGGCGACCAACTCTTCTGTTGGCGCCTCATTGTGAAACAGCAGCCGTTGCTGATGAATTCACACTCCAAGAGAGCGCGGAACTTTTATTTTCTTCATCATTTTGGTTGGTTTCTCTCCCCTACTCAAAAGCACCCTTCTCTAGATTGAAACGGAAAATGTGAATTAACGCCTTCAACAACCCCGGAAATTCACCCTTATCAGTTAGCAACCTGCTTAGATAATGGGACTCTTGCCTATAATCTGAAATTTGCTATAAAAAGGTTAAATCACTAGTAGTTATCAATGGGCCATCACTCGCCTAGCAACTAATAAATCTCTTAGTTGATTATTAATAAAGCTCTATTGACTTCTACAAGACAATTTAATTAACAATATGAAAATTGACAACTTAATTGAATGTTTATCTTTTGTGAAAGTCTCAACAAAAAGTTATTGGTCTGACAGGTCAAAACCCTTTTGTTGATAAATATTTATTCAGGATAATTTGCTAAACAATATTCATTGTATAAGAATAATAACTCCCATATCCACTAGAGGGCCTTAATCCCTAGCAGATAAGCAGACTTATAATCATGGTCCGTTGGGATAATATGGTCATATCAAAAATCCCAACATCAAGTAAGCAGTATGACCAGAGGTGGTGTCTACTTTTTCTTTATCAAAAGAAGGCGTATGATTTAGTGAATTATGAGTTTCTATGGAAAGTGTCGTGTAGAGTTGTAATTAAAGGGCGCTTGTTGAGACTGCATGAAGCTATTTATGGGGAAGCCTCATTGTTTGTCAATATCAATGGGGTCCTCTCTCACCCGTCTAAGGTGTGCAGGGGCGTGCGTCAGAGAGGCCCTCTATCCTCCTAGTTGAATATTCTTGCAATAGAGACCCTTTCAGTGGCTATCAGGAAGTTGACCTGGAAGAAACTTACTATCATTGGGGAGCAGCATTCTGCCACAATATTTGCAGATGATACTTGAATTTTTTGTTTCGTCAGAGGAGGATGAGAAAGTGGTGATGAACATTCTGAAGATGAACCAGAGAGCAAGCAATGCAAGGGTCAACCTATCAAAATCCTAGAAAAGGCCCATTGGCAGGGCATCGACGTTGGATGTGGCACCAAAAAGCTTAATACCATGGAGGACAACAGGGGAGGAGATTTTGCTCCTTGAGTGTCCCATACCTGGGTAGGCGTCTCTAAAAGAAATTTGGCTCAAACTTGAAAGCGACCTTAAGAAAGTGGCTTGGAAATGGCAAAGTCTCAATTTATCTTAGTGGGGCAGAGACATTACCATAAATGTTTTTATCCTTTCCATACTATGGTACATTGCCAGATTTTTTCCACCACCAGCATCTTTCATAAAAGTAAAGAGTTCAGTTATCCAGTTCATCTGGTGATGGAGAGCTTAAAATTCAGTTATGAAAACCATATCAGTAGGTGAAGAAGAGGGGCATTGGTCTGATTAAACTTAAGAGTATTATCAGAGCACTAGAGGTAAAGTGGATAGCATGGCCGCCAGAAAGGGAAATTCCATGATCTGGTTTTCAATAGTGGAGGAATACCTCACTAAGGCTTGCAAGAATCAGAACATTAACGACTTTGGTGACATCAGTGTAGGAATCATGGAACCATAAGAGCGTGTGGAGCCTACCAGGCTACTGGAAGGATTACTTTAGTTCTTGGGCGAACAGAATAGGAAATTAAAGGATGGAGAGTGGTGCATTGAAAGGATCCATGCAATTAACTTTCTGAGGAGGAGCATGGGGACTGGAGAAGGATCCTCATCTGCACAAGACATTCAAGCACTTTTTTGTGGCTCACTGGGGACTTTTTGGTAGCAATGGCCAAAGGGTGCTTAGGGTGAAATTAGCTAACAATGTTTCCAGTGCCTCTAAGGTGCTGATAAGGAAGGTTGGGATGTTGTGTGAAGCAACTGAACTGCCTTCTTTCTAAAGGGGAGTAATTCCTTATCTAGCTGTGTTAGAGGCTGGGTAAACCTGTTCATAAGGTCGTGGTGTGCAGAAAAGGCAAGTGTTCCCAGAATGAAGAGAAGGCTGGATATCCCAAAAAAGAATCTCTTCGTTCTTAAGAATGGCTAAATGTGGGAGGTGGTGATGGTGTCTTCCTCTCAAAGTTCACATCTTCCAGGTTCTGGGATCTTTAGAACATTGATCTTTTCTTGACCTTATTGCTCTGACCTTTTGTAGCAAGCAAAAAGGCCTGATGGACCTATGGGAAGGATGGTTAAGGAATGATAGTCTATACCAGGTCAAGACTTTATCTTCCAACTCCATAGCAACATTTTGGATAATGAGGCGTCTCTGCGCAGGTAAATTAAGCATGATGAGGATGAAATTCTGTATGCTTGTAAGGGTTTTGGAGGGGAGAAGATGGCAAAACACATCTTCACATAGTGTCTGGTAGCAAAGTATGTGTGGAAAAGTGTACCCCTATGGTATGAAGCACACCAACCAAGGTGTAAGTTATTATCTAGCCATCTAGCTGGCCAGAGATCTTTGATTTTGTATGCTCCTCTAAGTCTGCTTGCAGACATGGATGGGTTTAGGGTTTAATGCACAATATGTGGATGTGATGTATGGTTTATGGATTGCCAGAAACCAGTGTTGCTTCCCTTCAGAAAGAATTAAGCAATGAGCCCTTGGCTATAGTCGAGAGGCAATTAGAAATAGCTTTAGAAAGTTATAGCAATCATCTAATACTCAAATAAGTTTAACTTGTGGGTCATTCTGGTATCTTTACTTGTATTAAGGAATGAGAGGCATATATATGAGATGAAAGGGTAGCCTTTGCTGCTCAATACACTAAAAAGTAAAGAATTTTTTGTTTTTGGGGTGGTGTGAGCCACCCAACATATTGTCAGGGTTCACTTATGGTTCCTGATTCACACAGCCTAAGTGCGGTGGGGGAAGTACCCCTAGATTTCTTTTCACAACGTTGCCTGATCTGGGTTCCCTTAGGGGCACAAAAAACATAAAGTATGAAGAATATGTCTAGAATGCATTGAAGTGTGGGTCTTTAAGTTTTTCTACAATATATAAGGAGAATGATACTAGAATCAGACATAAATGAGTGTTGCCACAATTAGAAAGAATTTGTAGAGCTAGAACTTCTCCAGCACAAAACTAAGAGCTCTAAAATCAGCTTTAGTGCATGATAATCTACTCTTTTAAGCTATTTAAAGTTTTCTATATGGGCGCTGTATAATTTTATAACTTTTTATTCCTCAATTTTAAATAAAGTCCCTTTATATCTCCTATTTGAGCTCGTATATCTATTTATCACATTAAATATGTTGGGTCTATCCATCGCTTTATAAATAATTAAGATCACAAATATTTTGTTGTTCCATAATAAACCAATTAAGCTCTATAAGAGTTATATGTGTTACCTCTTTAAGCTTTATTTATTACTATCTTAATTTTCTTTTCTTTCCGCTACTACCCACTTTAGTGCAATTTTATTAAAAGAAAATCTAAAACATTATTGACTTGCATTCCACCTTTTTCAAAAGATTTCCATGGAAACACTACTTTATACTTCAGCGTGCGCTAGTGGCGCTCCACACTAGCATTTTCCGACCTGAAACAATATGCATTAATATTGGTTTAAATAGCCAAAAAACGTTTGGCCACTTTGTCCCTCTAAAGGATTTAGTGCTCCACCTTGATCATGTCCTTCCAACCTGCCTCACCCCTGTACCCTTCTCGCTCCACAATTTGATTATTCCTTTGTGTTGACTATGGAAGACATTTACAAAGGCTAACAGAGCAAAAACTAAGCTCACCACTGCTGCCTTTGCGCCATCTTTTTTGATTGACTTCCACCTTATAAAGGCTGTTTTAACATAGGGTTTCCCACCAAGGAGATACTTCTGCTATGGTAATTCCTACAAATTTATGAAATTACCTCAGTCCTACCACTCACACTCACCTCCCTGGTGATAACACGTGGTGGTGTAAATTGCGAATCTCTCTTTGCATCTCCCACCCCAAATTTTATATGAAGTTTTGATGACAGTCCTTTATGCATAAGGCATTAATCACATCCTTCAATTCACTATTCTTTCTAGTGCAGGGCTCCTAGAAGCCACTTGCACCACTGCCAACATCACCTTACTACCTCCTATCTGACCAACAAATCCTACCACATGTTCGCATTGCCAAGGCGCCAAATCATCTCCTATGGTCTTGTGTTTACAATAATTGACAAATTTGTCCCATCTGTTTTTGATTAAGGCCACTCCAAAAAGTACTGCCGCCACACCACCAACCCTTCCACTAGTGACATCAATTCTAATATCACCCCACTGCTATATTATTGGGGTGTTTTTATGCCAACACATGTTTGGGTAGGTTGCTCATTGAGCCAATGTAAAAAATCAGCTCCCACCCAGCCCTTCTGACACGATCACCAACATGAATTTAATTCAGCCAATCAAGATCAAGCTTGGACGCCCATTTATATATGCAACTCCTGATTTTCCCCCCAATACCCACAATTATGCTAATCCTACAATTCAAATTTAACTTATAATCCTTGGACTTAATGGAAAAGGTAATTAAATGGGAATATCTCTCCCTCTATCATCTAATCCCATTTTTGAACAATACCACAATTTAGATTTGAAGCTCAACTTCCTCCTTTACATTACACACCTAAAACTAATGCCAAGCCTTTCCAAAGCAACCATCAACTTTTTGAGGAGCCAGTTGCCTCTCCTGAATGCTGCCCTTTCTTCAAGGCTGTCACTAAGTCAGTCTACTTGCTGATATATGTACTCACCCTCCTGAATACCTTTTAAGCTTTTCTCTAGCTTCCAAACATGAATCACCATCCTGCACCATAACCCCATCAATCAATTGTCGACATTGTTAAGGTGGCTATATTTGTCCCACACATCAAAATTACTTTAACCAATAATGATGCCCTCTCCTCGTTCCCAGATGCACACATCCAAGCTGAACATGATATTGCTAATTATGAAGCTTCAATGATGGTCCAACTCGCTACGTTCCCTCCCTTGCACCCTACTAAGCCTCATCTTAAGGATGCTCCCACACCCTAAATCTCAACTATGTACTAATATTGGGCAAAGTTATTAGCTGATAAAGTAGTGTCTTCTAATCTTCCTCCTCATCCTTTATAGTGGGATAGTGGTTCTCTGCTACCTACCTGGTTTGTGAAAGCCTTTTGGTTTTTTATTTCATTTTATTAGCTTCTTTGTTCTACTCATTTTTAGTTTTCTATTTGTTGTGAATGTTTTGGTTCAATTTTTGCCCTTTGAGCCTATTATCATAGCTCCATAAAACAATTGAGGGCACAGATCGTAAGGATAAAGCTGGTCATCAGGAGGCCAAAAAAGGTTAAGTTAGCATGCCTCCTTGAGATTAAACATACCCTGGACCAACGCTGGGTACAGGCGAGATATTCCCAGGTTGGTCCTGGGAATGTGTGTGATTCTCAGCCTGGCGTTACAGCTAGGGCGTTAAAATACACCAGCTACAAAGTCAATCCTGATGGTTTGTTACAGTTGCTCGAGGAACAGGGTTTTAATAAACAATTTTATTTATAATATTACCAAATTAAGTCAAATCCTATTACATTTTATAGCTCAAGTTCAGTCATTTTTAATTTACAGGACTCTGGCCAATGGTAACATGTGCCTATTGGTTTTCTTAGGCTTAGTACCACTTCCATTGATTGACAACTTGCCCCCATTATTAAATATGTTTCCATGAGATTAACTTTCCTCTTTAGTGACTTTCTAATAAATTCCTTATTAGGCTACGTTTTTTTTAAATATGGTTCTTTGGGTGTACCAGTGCGCGGAACTCCTTAAGGAGGTCTCTAACAACGTTGGTCATCCTATTCTAACAAAAGTATTTACTGTATCTGGTGCACCACTGGGCCGACCTGGTCCCCTCCAGATCTAGGCACCTAAGCGCTCCAGCACAGATTTCCGCTTGGTTATGGACTCCTCTTTGGGGTACAACCAGATCTGGTTATTTATTTGCTATCTACTATTATATACTGCATTTTACACCCTTGCCCTTGGTTCCTTTAGCTCTGGCACCCTCCACGGTGCTCTTTTTACGATATTACTAATGGCTAGTTCCCTGGCGGTGTGGCTGTGCATCCCGCACACTATTGGGGAATGAGAAAGTTACAGACACTCTCTTGACATTAGTCAAACAACCACTTTATTTTACATGTACTAGAAATATCCTTGTGGGGCTTTCACTAAGTGTGAATTGGGTGCTCCAGCAGTCAGTCACGGCCTCTATGGTGTTCACCACCGTTTTCTTGTTTGGCTGATGGTTGGTGCATCTTGGCGTTATTCTTATTACCTCCAACTTGGAAGTGCCCACCCTTCTTGCTCATACCTTGAGGATTTGGATGCTTTGCAATCTGAGTGTTGTGATTCCCCAACTTTCCCGTAAAATTAACAAAAACATTTTAATTAAAACTATATTTTCTCATAACCACGTTCAGATGGTGCAGGCGGGATCATCAACAAAGATCCTGGTGGTGATGGCCTTGGATAACAGTGCACAACCCGCTGCTGAATTTGATGTGGGGTCGTTCACACCTCAAAACGCGTTTTGTAAAGCTAATTATTTAAATAAAACGAACCAAATTATCTCTTGTGGCTCTAGTTTGGAATCAATCTCAGTATACTAGATAACCAGCAAACCTGCGATTGACCCCTAAAATGATCCTTAGAACACAGGAGTTGGTAAAAGAGTTACTTTTATAATATATAAATGGTTATTCAACTGGTGAAGATATGGTGGGATATGTGGCCTTAATAGTAAGAATGACCAATTATCCCTCTCCATTCTATGATGTGAAAACATACCTTGGAGGCATGCTTATGCCTGATGAAAAGTTTTCTGGTGAGGTGTTGGCATTTTATTGCTTCGAATAAAGACCATTCGGGATATTTTTTGATGACTGCTACACTTTCATTACCTTTAGAGAAAATCAGCACAACTATTTTGGTGGATATAGGAGCCTCTGAGAGTTTATTGACCAAGGCATAGCCAACTACCTTGAGTTGAATTACTTTCCAGGTGGTATAGGGGAGGAGAGTATCTTCCTAAGGTATTCCCGCATTAAGGGTCTGGGGTAGTAAATTATTAAGCTGAAAATATCATTTGACGGACCGCTTCCAAGAAAGAAGAACCTTCTGTACCCCATTATTCTATTATTAGAGTGGTGGCGAAAGTTTGACGTCAGAACCAACTTGAAAGACAGTACCTTGTCCTTGACTTTGAAGAATGGTCATATATTAGTTGTCCCTTTGTCTGAAGTGAACTCTCAGTGTGATCTGCTTCACTGGCCCAAAATCCACACTCTCAGTCTTGCTCCTAATCTGAAGCCCTCTCTGGAGGTACCCTTACCTTCCTGTTTGGAGAGGCTGAAATCTTTGTTTGATGCGGCTTCAGCCAATTTACTATCAGATAATTCAGCGTTTGATTGTGAGTTCAAGCTCAACGTTGACCTGGTGTGTAAATCTTCTCCCATTATCCCTTGACTGTATGGGAGAAGCGGCCTTAGATGTTTGGGTTAAGGAGCTTTAGCTAAATGCGAATATTTCAGCGTACCTCCCCAGTATGCTCCCCAATTCTCTTTGTGGAGAAGGCTGATGGTACCTTACGCCCATGTGTAGATTATAGGAATCTCAACAATGTCACAGTATCAGACTTGCATTCCATTACGATGGGCTCACAGATTGCTTGCTATGTGGAGAAAGCAAAAGTCTTCTCCAAACTGAAAAGCTTAAATGCGTTCAATCAAATCTAGATCAATAGAGGCCAGGAGGGGCAAACCTCATTCTGTACCAGAAAAGGAATTCTTGTTTCAGGTTATGCTCTTTAAACTTAAAAACGCCCCAGCTATCTTTCAACATTATATAGATGTGGATTAGGGGGACCTGTTGGGGTATGCGCAGTAGCATACATGGATGATATTCTGATGTTTTCCCTTGATCACGAGTCCCATGCAGTACACCTTTTAACAGGTGGTGGATAGGTTAAGGGTAGCCAACATTACGCTGACAATTAGTAAGTTTGATTACATTAAGTTCCAGGTCACCTTCCTGGGTAACGTCGTGTTTGACCAAGGCTACATGATAACTCCAGACAAGGAAAAGACGATTTGTGGGTGGCCCACCACAACTTTTGTCAAAGAATTGAGGAGTTTTTGGGGACTTGTACGTTCCTTAAGAATTTCACGTCATATATTACTGAGGTGGTGGGGCCCTGTATAAAGTGAGTTGACCAAAAGTGTTCCCGTGATCCCCCATTTTGCAGGATGCCTTTCAAGTGGTAAAGTGTATGATGTTGTCAACTTTCATCCTTCGCCATGTAGATACATAAAGGAGTCAATTGTGGCTACTGATGCCTCCAACTTCGCCATAGCGGTAAACTTATTATAAGTAGGCGAAGATGGAATAGAGCATCCAGTGTGGTATCTTTTTGAAAGATGCTTTTTTCCTGAGTTAAACTATGCCGTTTATGACAAAGAGTTATTGGCAGTGGTCGAGGCGCTTACCTATTGGATTCATCACTTTCATGGCTCTCTCAACCATTCCACGTTTGTACAGACCGCCGTGCCTTGCTGTACTACCGCGCACCTCATGTCTTGATACCACAGCAAACCCGCTGGCATGAGGCTCTGGCTAATTTGTGTTTTCTTATAAGTTTACAAAGGGCAATGAGAATGGTTTAGAGGATGCTTTGAGCTAAAACCCCGCACTAGCTCCTGATCCTAAGGAGGTAAAGTACAAACACCCACTTGGTAATTTCAGCGGATAAAATTGTATCTCAACTTCCTTCTACCTTGGCTCACGGGCCAGCGCTTGCTCCTCTGTAAAATGCGGAGGAATATGGTATGTTACAAAAACAGTTCTTTCACAGCCTTTGTTGGCTGAGTATACTATAGCACTTGCCAAGAGAGAGTTAAATCAGGAGGACATTACCAGGGGGTACCGCATGAAGGATGAGATGGTGTGGTTTCAGGGACGCCTAGGGGTTCCTGCTAGACCACTTCACCTAGAGATCATCTAGGATCATCATGACATAATCGCCATTGGCCATTTTGGGAAGGCGAAGACTATGTAGATAATTCACCGCACTTACAATTGAAAGGGGTTAGCTGCACAGGTGGCTAGGTATTGTAAGGATTTTCTAGTCTGCAACCAAATGAAGCTAAATCTCCAGCCACTAGCGGGGTTGTTGGTATTAGTTTAAAAGGCTGAAGGGCCTTAGTTCTTAGTTATTGGTAGATTTTATTAAGGACTAACTGTATCTGATGGCTGCAATGACATATGGTAGTGGTGGACCATTTTACAAACTTCGCCCACTTTATTCCCTTCAGAACCATGGTAACCGCGCTGAGATGGCTAGACTCTTCGTCTCTCATGTGTTTGCTATTCACAGGGTCCCTCAAGAAATAGTTAGCGATTGTGGGCACCAGTTTACCTCTGTCTTTTGGGAAGAGTTGTGTAAGACACTTCAGATTCGCCCCTGCCATTCAACTTCCTATCACCCCTAATCAGATGGGCAGACTGAATAGGTGATTCAGTGCTTGGAACAGTTCCTGCGGTGTTATGCTGCTGCGGATCATAAAGATTGGGCTTCCCATCTCCACATGGCCCAATTCAGCTATAAAAACGCCCAACATGCATCTATTGGTTGTCACCCCTTTTTCGCCAACTATGGCTTCAACCCCGCCTTCAACATAGAACTCTGTTGTGGATCTAAGGTGAGAGTGGTGGTGGACTTTGTAAAGACAATTAAGAAAGTACACCAGGGGGTGAACATAAGTTTGGATGCAGCTATGCAAACTTTTAAGGAGAACGCGGATGGGAAAAGATGGTTAGGTCCTGATGTTGAATCAGGTTTGGTGTATGTTTGCAAGTGCTAATTAACCACTGATTTCAACAATATGGCAGAAGTATTTATTTTAACTGCCAAAATAAATGAAAGGTTTTTTGATCACTAGTTAAAATAATAATACTTATAATTTATAATAAAGGTTATATTTTATGAATTTTTATTAGTGGCCATGAGCGGGTCAAGAAGCAAACCTTATTATGATCTCGCTGCTTAGTATTTAAAAATAACTTGAGGCCCAAAACAAGATAGCTGTAAATAAATTATTAGCTCTGAGCTTATTTAGGAAATTTGGGTGTTAAACCTATTGGAGCTATTGAAATTCGCCTTGCTTTAATGCAACAGCTGATGGAGGGTTGAGAGTAGGTAAGACAAATCTGTGAAGCAACAATTTAATATATTTGAGCCAATCACCGTGGGGAAAATACTTGCATCTTGTGGGACCCCTACCAAAACTATATATTTGAGTGGTCGCAACGTAGGTGCTTGAATCAAATTGGAATCAGGATGGGGAGGAACCTCGGAGCAACTCCCCTGATTTTGCTACATGCTCAGCGTAGCCCTGCCCTTAACTATAGGGTTATTTGACCAAGGAGGGGGTTGGAAGTATTACCCCAGTTCAAGAGATTCCATTGAAAATTATAGGGGTTTTTGAGTCGATTTTATCCTTATTGGAATTTAAAACAGTACTAACATAGTTTTTGGACAGTTAAGTGTCTGACAAGCACCAATTTTGAGTTGATGCTGTGGTGTATGTCCCCCATCATTTTGACTATTTGCACCAAAAACATTTTTCTCCCTTAAGCGAGAAGGCAAATGTCTGACATTACCTCCTTCAAGGATGTTGGGGGAAGAATAGGAGCTTAAGAAGCATCCATGTACTCTGTTTAGGGTAATACATGTAGGCAAAGTCTTTATAGAATACTCATCACCTCTCTTGTAAGTCACAGTGAAGGGACCCTTCCAAATTGGTCTAAGCTTACCTCTTTTAGGAGTGATGTGTTTATGGTATTACAGGACCAGATCAAACACTTTTAATGAAGGTAGGGGATCCCTGAAGCTCATTTGCAGCTTGTCCCTCTTTCATAAACATTTATCTTAGTTCATCATAGCCTCAGATTGAGCTGAATGATACGTTGAGCCAATCTTCTCATGGATTTATCAGGTTTCTCAATTTTATAGTAATGAAAATCTTTAGTTAAAAGGGTGGGTATCCCTGGTTCTTACCCATACAGGACATGGAATGGGGACATTTTTCAATATTGGTGATAACTATTCTGGTAGGCCATAGAAGCACTGATGAGGAATTGGTCTATGTGAAGTGAATCAGAAGAGGTCATTTTTTACTGGATTGATACAAAGGTTCATTTGCTCTCTCCACGGTCCCATTGTTAGAGGGATTATATGGAGCTGAGGACATTGCTGGGCTCTCATAGAGGTAGCCAGGATTTTAACTACTCTGGAAGCGAAGTTCTTAGCATTGTCACAGAGTAGTACTTGGGGACAGCCATGACGATTGAAGACGTTTTAATTCAAAAACGTTGCAGTGGCCTTGACCGTTTGGGCTGGGAGAGCCACGGCTTCAATCCACATGGAAAAATGGTCAATGCTGACTAGTATATATCTGTTCCCATTGGCAGTCTGTGGGAGGGAATCTACCATGTCTAGGCTGATGGTAAGGAAATGATGTTGTGGGGTAGTTGATTGATATTGGTATCTAATCCTAAAACTAAACTTCTTCTTACAATTGAGGCAGGATTCCAAAACCTTAATAATAGTTTCCATAATGCCTTCCTAATGGTACCGTTCCCTAATCCACTCAAATTTTTCTTTTCTCCCCATAATCTAGGGTAGTGTGAGCTTCACAATAGCTGGTACACGTTCTGAGGACTAAAGATAGGGCAACCACTTTGCCCCCGCCTGCTTATATAAACTTCTCATTCTCCACTTTGGTGTTGCAGGAGTGCCAAGTTACAAATTTAAACAGACTCATCCTCCCAATCATATGGAGTCATTAATAGGTCATACAACCTTTCTGCCTTACTGTTATTCAAATGCAGGACTGGCAGCCGAGTTAATCCATTAACATTTATGTGACAGGTTCCAGCATGGTGTTTGACCTTCATGTTATAATGCTGGAGCTTTAGAGCCCAGCTCGCTAGATGGACAGTAGGATCCTTCATGTTCTGTAACCATTTTAAGGAAGCGTGGTATGTAAAGACAGTGAAAGTAGTTCCATACAGGAAAGGGAGGTAGTGCTTCACACCTAACAAAACAGCAAGGAACTCCTTTTCTTGATTCTGCAGTTGCATTCCACCTTTGACAACATCTTACTAAATTAGGATACAGGATGATCTAAACCATGTTCAACTAATTGGGCTAAGATGGCCCCAACGGCATAGTTTGAATTGTCAGTAAACAATATGAAAAGTTTAACATAATCTGGGTGCCATAAGATAGGATGTTGTAGTAGTTGCTTCAGCGCTTCAAAAGTGGCCTTTTATTCAGCACCTAAATGAAAAGGGGTATTCTTTTGTCAATAGGCGGACAAAAACTCACTGAGCTGGGCGGACTTGGAGATGAACTGATGGTAATACCCCATTATTACTAAATATACCTGAATATCCTGAAAAATTTAGAAGGAGGCATCTTTGAGATCTCTTTGACCTTATCAAATATTATGGATTCCTTCTTGGGAGATGGCGTGTCTCAGAAAATACAATTTCTTTTGAAAGAAGGTGTACTTGGAGAGCTTTTCTCTCTCATTGCAATCACTTTTACAACCTATTCAATTTAAGTCTGAATCTAGTTTGATAATATCACAGAGGAGATTAGTCTGCGCCCATGTCAGGGAGCAGTTGGGCAAGTAAGGTAAGAGGAGCAGATGGTAGGCCCGCGGCCTCAAACATTTGAAAACGCCCCAGAGAAACTGGCGGAATAGAAATTTTTTTTAAAAAACTGGCGGTCACTATTTCCCCAGAAATCCTCGCTTGGCAAGCATGATGCAACCAGTACATCAACACGCCGCACTCCCAGCCACTCTCGTCGGTGGAATACAGAGTCCGCATGTTTCTGGACATCCAACAAACAGCCTTATGGGAAAAATTTTGCGGGGATGTGCACACTTTTTTTCTGACCGCGGTATATGTCACACCTCACTCCGTCACGCAGTTGGCTGGACCTAGGTTTTGAAAGCAAGGAGGCAGCAGATGAGGCTGCTTCAGTGCGCGTAGTGATTGACCTCCCCAAAGGGCAACGGGTCATCAAAACCAAACGCACCAGATGGACAAAATAAAACCAAATTTTCCTCACGTTTGACTTTTGCCTACTACGGTAAAACGTGCCATTTTGGAGCAACACCTGAAAGATGGTCTCACCGTTTATGGCAAAATACAATCTTTTGAGATGCAATGCTTTACGCTGATGCCACACCTGTGCACTGGCAAAGCCATCGCAGTTCTGACCCCAACTGAGGAGATTGCAAAGGACCTAACCCAGATCCCGCACTCCACATATATCAAAATTGAAGAGCATACCACCCACCCTTTCTGGGTAACCGTGGACAGTGCACCCCCCATCTGCACCCACTGTGACGCGTTTGGCCATAAGGCACATGCATGCCCCACCAAGGAGGGCATCACATTCCAAGAGCACCCCTCAGCGGCCATGGCCAGCGGAGAGGCGCACTACAAACCAATCACAAGCACCAAAGAGGCTTATCCGTGGGGAGCACAAGGTTGCTACCTACTGGTAAAGCCTATTTCCCCACAAGAGTGGAAGAAGGCCAAGCAGGCCTGCAGGGCCGCGGCCAAGGAAGCGGCCAAAATCACCACTGCTATCCCACACTCCCAACGCCAGGAGGACATTGAAACCTTCACAGCGGAAGCAACTTGGGAATCCATCAACCAATCAGATTGGGAAGCCCATGCTGATTGGGCCACCCAATCTGAGGATCTGATGGGTGACTCAATTTCACCCGATCTTTGCAACCAAGCTCTGATCAAAACTGACTTGGGGTCCAACCTACCTGAAAATTTTTTTGACCCACTCATTGGTGCACCAAACTCATCTGTACCGCAAAAATTCATTTGGCGTTGGGGAAACAAAAAGCGAAGGCAAAAGCCAACGCAAACCTTTCTTCAAAAATCAACAAAAATCTACTGATAGCGTTGCTGAAAACACCCGCGCTGCCGTGAAGGCCTGTGGGGATCTAGAGGAGGCTAGTGGGCCGGGTGCCCACCCCCTCACACCTAAGTGCGAAGGGGAAACCTTAACTTTAGGGATGTTGAATATCGCCAGACTCAAGGCCTCGCCATCCCAGGCTAGGAAACTGAGTTTTTTACAACAAAATCTACCCGTGGATATCCTGGCCATCCAGGAGTCCCACTGTCTGCGAGGTTCCGAGGATGCTTGGAAAGCCATGCTCCTCCCATCCCTATCCTTTTGGTCAAAGCACTGTGGGGTGCTAGTTTGGAGAAACAATTTTTTCATATTTTTATCGTCGGAATACTTCCTCAATGGCTGAGTCCTCATTGTCACTTTCTCATGGGCTGACGTGGCACATGCTATCATCAACATCTATGCCCCAACCTGTGCATGAGAGTGTTGGGAATTTTTCTTGTCAGTCAAATCCCTCCAGTTACCCACAGACCCTTTTGTAGTCAGTGACATGAACTGTTCACTAAACACACCAATGGACCGTTGGCCTTCCTCTTCCCACGCCCCCAGGGTCACATAGAACTTCTTGTTCTAAAGGCCACCCTTGGGTTAATGGATGCGCTGCCATGGCGAGCCCTGCTGCTCAAAAAATGATGCGCTCCCACATCCACAATGGCCAAATTAAGGTCCATGTCCCACATCGACCTAATCCTTACACCAGCAAAATTCCAACCCCACATTTTCACTTCAAAACAACAAAAATTGAATTCTCCGACCACTGACTGGTCTTGATAACCTACCACCTACCTGTCACAGTGGCTAAGGCCCCACATTGGTGCAAACTCTGCCCTCCAAACTTGTGTCACTAGGATTTTCCACTTGGGTGGTATAGCAACTTTGGCAAAAAAGTTTGTTGCACTGTTTTGCGCGGACCCCATCTCCACATGGGCAACCTTCAAAGAGGATACCATCCGCCACTCTCGCCACCTCTCCTCCAGATGCTCACGAGCCACATCAGCTGTCATTTCGCGCGCTCTGGAAGAGTTGGCACACCTGGAGTCCAACATCCCAGCTACAGGATACAGCCCTGCATGGGGCCAGAAGTGGTAGGAGGCAGCCGCCCACCTCAACGCACTCGAAAGGCAACACAAACATCAGGTTTGTGCTCAGTACAGGGCTAAATGCATTACAGAGGGCGACAAGTGCACCGCATATTTTTTAAAAAAATTTTGCACCACGCCAGAGCGTGGCCTGCACACAGGTGCAAAGATTGGATGATTCCATTGTGGATACGCCAGCCAAAGTGGCAATCAAAACACAAAAGTATTACTCCAAGTTATACCGATCTGATCCAATTCAGCTGGCCAAAGTGGCAGAATTTCTTGACTGAGCCCACATCCGCACTGTTGCCTGATACCCAGAAATAATGAATTTGATTACTCCAAATGAATTATGGACAGCCATCCGCGGTGCACCAAACTGGAAATGCCTAGGCCCAGATGGCATTCCATATGAATTCTATAAAAAGTACTTCAAATATATATCCCCACTACTGCTTGCCTCACTTAATCAGAGCCTTCTGGAAACGCACCTCCTACCAGGAGGACAAGAGGCCTTCACCATCACACTCAAAGAAATGGGACAAGCTAGACTTAGCCAACTGGCGCCCCATTTCTTTAACTAACACGGCTACAAAAATTTTCGCAAACTCATGGCTAACCGTTTAGGGATTGTAGCATCTTCCACCATCTCCCCAGAACGATTTGGTTTTATACCCAGAAGGTCGATTTGGGACAACGTGCACTCTGTGGCTAACGCATGCTAGTCCACAGCCTCTGGGGCACTTGTATTTTTTGACCAACAGAAGGCCTATGATAGAATAAATTGGGATTACCTCAGGGCCTGCCTCCATCAATTCCGCTTACCCCCTTGCTTCATCAACTGGGTGATGCTGCTCACGGAATATGAAAACTATGGCAGTACGTGGCCCTGGCTTCCTAACGGAAGTAGTCCGCCCTCAAAGATGCTTGTGACAAGGGGACCCCCTTAGCACACTCTTATACAACTTCAGCCTTGACCCACTACTTCAAAACGTGAATGCCTAAATCACTGGAGTCCATGTGCCAGGCCAAGCCCCAGTCAAGATGATGGCGTTTGCAGATGACTGTGTGGTTGAGGTGAATAAAATTAAGATGCATGCGCACTTGAAGCTCTCATCCAGGAGTATTCCCGGTTAAGTAACGCTGCACTGAACGCTTCCAAAACCAAAATCATCCTCCTTGGTCGGTCTCAAACCTACTGGGCCCCAGCAACCAGTGCCCAGCCTGGCCCATCTGCTCACACACGTGCTCGCCCTCCCAGCTCACCCCACACCGCCCCACTGGTGCTCCCCTTCATGCCACGCCCTACCATAGGGCTGGTCCGCCATCTGGGCGTGTGGGTGGAGGCAGGCGGGTATGCATCAGCAGTAATGGAGAGTCATATTATAGACAACGTGATGAAGCGCATCGCCTCCTTCAGAGCCCACCCTACTTCCCTTACTGGCAGGGTTGTTTTAGCCAACTCTATGCTCCTCTCCAAAGTCTGGTTTGGAGCCCACGCCATCCCCTTCTCCCCAAGCTTTTTCAAATCCTTGTATGCCCTGCTGCAAGGATGGCTTTGGTCAGGCCGCCCTCCACCAGTATGGCTAGAGGTCATGTTTGGTCCTCATCATCATGGAGGCATGGGCCTGCTTGACTTCAAAGCCCATGCTGCCAAGATCCTGGGCACCTGATTGCGGCCATCACTGCCCCTACGCTCCCCTCCCAACACTGGTCCCGCGCGGCCCGCTCCAACTTCTCCCGCGCCTTGGGCCTCAACAATCCATCAAACCCTCACTCCCTGATGAAATACCTGGTATCACACCCATCGTCCACAGGTCCTCACGGGACTAAAACCCACTACAAACGAATCCTCCTCTCCATGCGGAGCACTGAATGGAGAATTTGTATTAGCGGACACACAGCCCAGAGAGGCCGCCCCTCTCCTCAGTTCACACAAGAGGTACATGGGCTACTCATCCAAGATGGCGTGATCCCCACACGGCCCCATGTCCTATCCAGGGTGGACTACCTGGACATGATGGACATCCCTTACTCCATTGAGACCCAAAAAACTATCTGGAAATACGCACACCATCATCTGTTGCAGCCTCAAATCTGTTCCCATGTGTGGCGCTGCCTAAGGCGGGTGTACCATACGGCTGAGCACTCTAACGCTTTACATTCATCCTGCGTCATGTGTGGCCAGTATGGAACGCTGTTCCACCGCCTGGAGAAGTGTCCTACCTCTAAAGTGATATGGCGCGAAGTTCAACGTCTGCTGGGCCAGGTTCAAAGATATCCCTTCAGTCTGTCAAGAGATATGTTTGCTTTATCAATGGCCTCCCCCCTTCCACCCTCCCTCCGTGCTCTGGTGGTTGCAATCGCCATGTGGACTATCCACACGATTGTCTTGGATGCCATCGCAGGCTCCACCCCCACCCTCCCAGAAGCTGTCCACAGATTCCGGTCTCATTTGGTGGACCACTTTCAGGCATGGATGTTTGGATATCTCCCACCGCGTCGCTGACAGCTGGTCTCCTCCTGGTTCCCAGTTTGGTTCATCAAATCAAACCCTTTCCTCCACACGTGTTCAATTGTGGCTACGGCCCCTTCACACGTTCCCTCTCCCTCCCCATAGTGGCGTTCCCGCTGGCAACAAGAGATAGCATCACTTCTCTGGGGTGCCTTCCCTGTTCTAAGTTTTGTTTGATTTGGGTCAAGTTCGGAAGTGTCTGTCCCATGGTCAGCCTTCCTCGCAATAAATTTAAAAATTTTAGGTGTACTTGGAGAATTCTTACTTGAGGTGGGACTCACGTAAGCGTTGAAACACCTCCTTCAGGTGATTAAGATGTTTGGTGAAGGTTTTAGGAACACTGTGATGCCATTGTCAGGATTTGAGATAATAAACAAACCAAATTCCCCACTTTTGAATTGAGTTGTAATGAATAAAATCTTCAACATATCCAAACAAAAATGACTTCAGGATTCTCATCCCCAACCCCTGAGTCATGTGGGGGCGGCGTTTTTACTGATTTGGTCAGGTGGGCGGCGAAATACATTTAGGATGCCCATGAGGTGGTCAATCCAGAAGACCAGGAAAGATCCTGAATGGATGGGGCCACGACGATCCTTGAGGCACCATGTCCCCACTCACCCTATAAATATTGATACCTATTAACCTAACAAAATATTTGGTATTCTAACCATGTTTCTGATTACTTCTCAACCTTCTTGCAAATTTGCACTTTTGAGCCACCTTTGAACCTCAGCAACAGTCTAAAGAACTGTATCGCTGACAAACGTGATGCTCACTACAGGTGGCTCCAAGATGTCCCAAGTGAAAACGTCTATCACAAAAAATGGAAAATACTAGCAGGCCTGAAGACCAAGCCGCTGTTCAGTCAAGAAGAGTTGCCCAATGGGTTAGAACCTCACGATATGAAATATCACCTGTGCAACCTGTTAGGTAGAACTTTTGGGCCGCATTTCAGTTCTCCCTGCCCTCTATTAATGAAAGTCTTTACCAACTTCAGTAAGAGAACCTTGACAATGTTGACCAACAATTAATAAATGGCATCTACTCTGTGGGTGCCTGATTCAGCTGTTCCCATGCCTCATCCGTTCCCTCTACCATGCAGGACCTCTATGACTCACCCAGCTGACAGCAGGAGAACTCACACTGGGTCCCAATTTCTACCTTCTCAACTTTGTTCACCCATCTATACATCACCTACTCCAACTAGTTAGGCTTCACCATCAAGAGGCCTCCCAACAACTAGGGCTCACCCAGGCCCTGCACACTCACATAATCAGTTTTTATAATGCAGCCTCCTCCTTTGTTCTTGACAACCGTGAGACCATTAATGATAACTGACAGTTGATCAATGAGGTTTGAGATCAAGCTGTGGTGTTAGATAGAGGGATTTCTGGCTATCTTGAGGACGAGCTGCATCAGAACGTTCAACTCCTCTAGGCAACTTTTTATCAGCGCCTCCTTCAGGTCGAGGATCTGGTACAAGCCCTACAACAACACTATCAGGAGCTGGCCTCTCGCAACTACTCCTCCAGGAGTGAAGGTTCTGAAGGGCACATAGGACCTGAAGGGCTAGAGGTTTCCCGTGGACCTCATGGCCCCCAGGTTTCTCAGCTCCCACCCCTGATGGCCCTGAGGACTCATAGTGAAAGGATGCGATAACAGCCTTGGCTGCCCTAAATGATCAAATTCAGAATGTAGCTCAAAGATTTAAACTCTGAGTGGATGGAGTCCCTCTCAACACTAGGGTCTCCATTGAGGCACTCTTGGAAGAAACGGCTACCTAAATGCTTTTGCCAAACTCATTTTTACTCACATCTCTCAGCTTCGAGAAAACTTATTAAGGGTATGAAACCCATTTTACCACCCTTAAGAGCCAGCTTCACCTTCAGGACGCCAACATTCAATACCTAAAGGAGCAACTCGCAAATAAGGTATCCATTTCCTCTCTCAACCAAAATTGGGATGACATCCAAGAGGACCTTTAGGGCCTATGGCGACAGCTAGACCAGCATGTCCCCACAACTATGTGGAAACTAAGATCTCAGAGCCAGCGGAATCCCTGGTGTTAACACCCTTTCCACTCCTCTTTTAACTATCTTTAAACCTAGTTTTAAAGAAAGTTTCACCCCCAGCCAGTAGAGCATTGCCTCCTTCCTGTACACATATGAAATCTACATGGAGGAGGCACTGAATGGAAGAATGTAAAGCATATCCATTCCTGCCTATATAGCACTTCCTGGGAGATCATGAACCCCCATTTGAAGGAGTGCAACACCTGGGAACAGGTCCTTACAGCTTTAATCCAAGAGTTCTGAAGCAATCAAACCCTGGCCAAACAAATAGGCGTTCATGGGTATCTAACTGAATAAAGGATAAAGCCCCAAGGAGTTTGATAGCTGTTTCTATGACCAAGCACAACCCTTAGTCACTACAAATCATATTACCCTGGATGATGTTATTACCTACATCATTTCTGTGTTGGGATCCCACCCTGAGGTTAAAATACACATGATTTGGCAGAAGAATGGTTTTATTTATATCCTAGAGATCAAGGAGGCACTTAACAATATTCCTGTGTCAACTCTACACTTTAAGGCTACATTTACAGGCCCCTCTAACAGACCTAGAGTCCACATGATCAAAAACCTGAAAAATCCTCGACCTCATGCACTTACTGTAACAGTTACAGACACAGTGCCAAGACCTGCTGGAAACGACTTTCCAAGGAGGTGGGAAAAGGGTCGTCAGCATGAGGGACAAGGCGCTCCATGCTGACATCCCTACTCAGCCTCATGAATCCTCCATAACTTGAACTAAATGGGAGCTTTGTACCTGAAGAAGTTTTAGTATCCAATGATAAAAAATAAATTGATACTGCTTACTATTCTTCTGATGACTATCCCATGTTTCTCAAGCTGCTGCCCCAGTTTGGAAGTCTGGTTACCTGGGTCACAGTCTAAGTTTATAAAATTACAGTCCTTGCATTAGTTGATAGTGACTTTCTATGAACGTAATATCTTCTAAGCTAATGAAGCGCATCAAGATTGCTCAGGATTTGCTACACTATATGGAGTATGGCACAGCTGGCCTCAATGCACACAATCTATAGGGACTTATTCCTCTCTACCATTGCAGTTTAGAAAGCTTGCTGTAAACACCCCCGCGTTTGCACTGGATAACCATAGCTACGACCTGCTCCTCAGGACTCAATTCATTGATACTATTCAGCAGTACTCCATTATGATGGCGGCTTTCTTTCCCTACTAGGGCATCATGTCCCTCTGATCTTTGAGACCTTTTACAATTCTATAAACTGAGGTTAAAGCCTGAGCCTGATTACTTGAGAATGAAGGCCGAATCAATCGGCTCAAATATCACATTAGGGGCTCCCAAGTTAGACTGCCACCTCCTGCTATTGATGGGCAAGAGGGCATGACGATCTACTTATCTAGGGTGACTACCATACCTCCAAAGTCTCAAGTCTTTGCTGACACCTGGGTCCATGTCAACATCCCCTCAGGATACCTATTGGAAATCTGAGGCCTAGATAACTGTTGTATTTTGGTGGAATCTGAAGGATTCTCTGTAAGAGTTTCACACAGAGGTTAGCCCACTGAGCAATAGAACCCATGATATGACGATCGTGGTCCTTTGTACCAATAGAATACTAATGTTATTATAATAAATATGGGGCACTTGCTCCCACTATAATACTTTATTTA
>JAKSZP010012426.1:0-52091 GCA_022478985.1 Massospora cicadina
GGAATTGCAAAACTCCGGGTGTGGCACTGTACTCACCCTTTTTGCTGGGAGGATGTGTCAACATTCCGCTGGAGCGTTTTTCCCCGGTGGGTTGGGAGGGCTTTGGGCCTTTTGTGCTGGCCACTTTTGCCCAACTGGTATTGTTGCAGACAAATTTGCTCATATCCCAGGTTGATTGTCAATCTTGGAGAAATTGCAAAAAATTGTGTTACTAAAAGTGATAATAACGGGTAAGAAAAGCTAAAGGTATACTTTATGATGACAGTAAATTAGAAACCATATTTGTAAACAACATATCTGGTTGCAAAAGGGGCCGGAAGTGGGCGGAGGCAGCAACCAACCTCAACATGCTCAAAAGGCAACACAAACATTGGGTTTGTGTTCAATACAGGGCCAAACGCATCACAAAAGGCGACAAGTGCACCACATATTTTTTTAAAAAAAATTCGCATCATGCCAAGCGTGGCCTGCACACAGGTGTGAAGATTGGATGATTCCATTGTGGATATGCCAGCTGAAGTGGCAATTAAAACACAAAAGTATTACTCCAAGTTGTACCAATCTGATCCAATTCAGCCAGCCAAAGTGGCGGAATTTCTTGACCGAGCACACATCTGCACCATTTCCTGATACCCAGAAATAATGAATTTGATTACTCTGAATGAATTATGGACAGCCATTCGCGGTGCACCAAACTGAAAAATGCCCAGGCCCAGATGGCATTCCATATGAGTTCTATAAGAAGTACTTCATATTTATATCCCCACTGCTGCTTGCCTTACTTAACCAGAGCCCTTTGGAAAACGCGCCTCCTGCCAGGAGGAAAAGAGGCCTTCACAATCACACTCTTTAAGAAAGGGGACAAGCTAGGCTTAGCCAACTGGTGCCCCATTTCTTTAACTAGCACGGATACAAAAATTTTTACAAATATCATGGCTAAATGTTTAGGGATTGTAGCATCTGCCACCATCTCCCCAGAAAAATTCAGTTTCATACCCAGAAGGTCAATTTGTGACAACATGCACTCTGTGGCCAACGCGTGCCAGTCCACAGCCTCTGGGGCACTTTCATTCTTGGACCAACAGAAGGCCTATGATAGAGTAAACTGGGAATACCTCAGGGCCTGCCTCCATCAATTCTGCTTACCTCCTCGCTTCATCAACTGAATGATGCTGCTCATGGAATCTGCAACAATGGCAGTACATGGCCCCGGCTTCCTAAAGGAAGTAGTCCGCCCTCAAAGGGGCTTGCGACAAGGGGACCCCCTTAGCCCACTCTTATACCACTTCAGCCTTGACCCAGTAATTCGAAATGCAAATGCCCAACTCACTGGGGTCCATGTGCCAGGCCAAGCCCCAGTCAAGATGATTGCGTTCGCAGATGACTGTGTGGTGGGGTGTCTAATAAAGATGCACGCGCACTTGAAGCTCTCATTCAGGAGTATTCCCAGGTAAGTAACGCTGCACTGAACGCCTCTAAAACCGAAATCATCCTCCTTGGTCAGTATCAAAACTGCTGGGCCCCAGCAACCAGTGCTAAGCCCGGCCCATCCGCTCACAAACGCGCTCGCCCTCCCAGCTCACCCCACACTGCCCCACTGGTGCTCCCCCTTTGTGCCACGCCTATCATAGGGCTGGTCCGCCATCTGGGCGTGTGGGTGGAGGCGGGCGGGTATGCCTCAGCAGTAATGGAAAGTCATATTCTAGACAACGTGAAAAAACGCATCGCCTCCCTTAGAGCCCACCCTACTTCCCATACAGGCAGGGTTGTTTTAGCCAACTCTATTCTCCTCTCCAAAGTCAGGTTTGGAGCCCACGCCATCGCCTTCTCCCCAGGTTTTTTCAAATCTATGTATGCCCTTCTACAAGGATGGCTCTGGTCAGGCCGCCCACCGCCAGTGCGGCTTGAGGTCATGTTTGGCCCTCGTCGTCATGGTGTCATGGGCCTGCTTGACTTCAGAGTCCATGAGGCCAAGATCCTGGGTACCTGGATTGCGGCCGTCACCGCCCCTACACTCCCCTCCCAACACTGATCCCGCGCAGCCCGCTCCAACTTCTCCCGCGCCTTGGGCCTCAACAATCCATCAAACCCCCACTCCCTGATGATATACCTGGCTTCACACCCATCAGCCACAGGTCCTCACGGTACTAAAACCCACTACAAACGAATCCTACTCTCCATGCGGAGCGTTAAGTGGAGAATTCAAATTAGCGGACATACAACCCAAAGAGGCCGCCCCTCTCCTCAGTTCACACAAGAGGTACAGGGGCTACCCATCCATGATGGCGTGATCCCCATACGGCCCCATGTCCTATCCAGGGTGGACTACCTGGACATTATGGACATCCCTTACTCCATTGAGACCCAAAAAACCATCTGGAAATATGCTCACCATCCTCTTTTGCAGCCTCAAATCCGCTCCAATGTGTGGCGCTGCCTGAGGCGGGTGTACTGTACAGTTGAGCGCTCTAACACTTTACACTCATCCTGCGTCGTGTGTGGCCAGTATGGAACGCTGTTCCACCGCCTGGAGAAGTGTCCTACCTCTAAAGTGATATGGCGCGAAGTTCGACGTTTACTGGGCCAGAATCAAACACAACCCTTCAGTCTGTCAAGAGATATGTTTGCTTTATCAATGGCCTCCCCCCTTCCACCCTCCCTCCATGCTCTGGTGGTTGCAATCGCCATGTGGACCATCAACACGATTGTCTTGGATGTCATCGCAGGTTCCATCCCCACCCTCCCAGAAGCTGTCCACAGATTCTGGTCTCATTTGGTGGACCACTTTCAAGCGTGGATGTTTGGATACCTCCCACTGCGTCGCCGTCAGCTGGTCTCCTCCTGGTTCCCAGTTTGGTTCATCAAATCAGACCCCTTCCTCCACACGTGTCAATTGTGGCTACGGCCCCTTCACGCGTTCCCTCCCCTTCCCCATAAGTGGCGTTCCCGCTGGCAACAAGAGATAGCATCTCTTCTCTGGGGTGCTTTCCCTGTTACTAAGTGTTGTCTTGGTCAAGTCAATTTTGTAATTGCCCGTCCCATGGTCAGCCTTCCTCACAATAAACTAAATTAGATATCTAGTTGCAAAAGAGTTTCATTATAGTAGATGAGAAGCAAACATAGACTCTTGTTCTGATGGTGGCGTTGGGTTTGCTATATGTGTTTTTCAAGTGGTGCTTGATGACAGCCTCCTTGCAGTAACCAAACCCTTCCCAATAAGTATCCTCCATTATGTGCTTCCAGAACTATTGAAATTTCCATAGAGGTCAACTATTGTGTTACTTACTGCCCTGAAGAATATTGTGTAATTCTCATAAATTGTCAGCAGAGACATATTTATTAGTGCCTATAGGTTGATGTAATTTATTCTAAAAGTATTCAGATTAATATGGATAAGGAACCTCAGTAAAACCAAGATCTTAATAAAAGGCCCTTAGAAACGACTTTATGCTGAATAGAGGCGAGTAAAGTAATTGAAATAAAAAAATAAAGAAATAAATAAATAAAAAGGGTGATTTGATTTATGGGGCCAATAGACTAAAGTAAATCAAGATAAATTGATGAATAAGGGGTAGCATCAGCGGAGTAGTGAGGATTTGAACATATACTGATAGACTCATCATTATTGGTTTCCAACTTAGCCTATGTTACCATTTTGTCAGTGATGCATCCCAAAAAGATATAATAGTTAATTAATATCTAAATAACTTATAAATATTGAGAGATTATATAGATTTTCTTATCAAGTTATTATATAATATAAACATTAATTCAATAAACATAGTTATAAGATGGTTGATCAGACTAAATTAAAACAGAAGGTGTTTAATATTAGGCTATGATGCAGAATAAGGTTTTTAAACAGTTAAACCCCTAAGAAAGTCATTAAATTAGCCTACCTGAGGGTATAAAGTAAATCTGTCAATTTACTTTATGGACAAATTGACTAGTAGTGACACATCAACTGTAATTATAAAATCCTTTCATGTTTGACTCAAGGCCCAAAATTCCTGAAGGAGAGTACAAATTAACCAATGTAATAGAATCACGAGACTTGAGGCAACATCTATATAATAAATACCTTATGAGGCTACAGATTGAACAATGTTCACAAAAGGAAACAAATAGGAAATCAACCTAATGATCAACTCAATTAACACTAAGTCTCATATAAATGGGTTATTCATGGAAAATTTCTCACCTATAAAATTTATGCTAAAAAGGCATTCATTAACCTGAAAGTGGTATGCAATAAAAGCCTTGATTAACATAGCTTCCTTTATTAGTTATTTTTATTTTAATTCTTATGGTACTATATTTTGTTAGAAGTAACATAAAAACTCAAAGCTATTTTAAAATAAAGTTACGCACATCTATACTAAATTATCGTTATATCAGCTTTGCTTCAATAATTCCCTTCGCCTCTTATCATAGGATGGATACTCTGGTTGTTTGACCCTAAGCGAGACTTGATCGATTTAAAATTACTTGAGGTGGGTCGACCTTGGGACACACCACACCAAGAATTTTTCTAGCCATTACAGGTTTCAAACTCAAAAACTGCACTAGGGTGGAAGCAGTTTTACCTGCCAGGCTAACCACCTTTGAGACTTGACCAATTTAAAAAACAAGATACTTACAAAAGACATCGATGAATCCCCCCCTTGGGTTGGGACCATCTAGTACTAAAAAAAAAGATACTTGCAAAAGACTTAGACAAAACCAAATATTAAATACATGCTTCATGGGAACAGCACCATGAAACCTCTTAAAAACAGTAGTTCTACAGGCTGGTGTTCACTACAGGGGGCACAGCCATCACTTAATGATTCCTAATCTAATTTATTGCACCATTGAAGATAATCCTATTGATAGTGTAACTCACTTGGTGCACAATGAAAACCAATGAATAAGATGACCAGATGGAAGGTACGCCCTTGGTTTCAATCAAGGAATAAAAGAAAATCCAATGGAGACCCAGAATCTTTAAGTCTAATATGGAATTCCATTGAAGGGGTTTGTGACATACTTTGAGAACCTAATAACCCCTAGATAAAGAGACAGCCCCAAAAGGGCATCCGCCATGGACAGGACTCTCATGATTTATAAAGTCAGTGCTCTCCCAGAGGCATATGGATTAATTGTAAATCTCTCCTGATATAAAAAGCAGTTTCTACACCAGCGCTTTACCATATTGTGCATTTATAAGGGGTCTATAATGAGGAATTTTATCATCAAATCAATACCTAAGGGGGAAGATAATCTTTCCACTCAAACCCACTTTTGAGCGAGTTTAAAAATATAAACAGATTTACAACATAATTAGATGCAACACCAAACCATTGATGTCCATGGCCCCACAGCCTGCTGCTCCTATGTGGGGCAGCGGCAAAACCTCACCCAGAGTTTACTGTCCAAAGGGAAAACGCGCTCAGATGGGTATGTCCAGTCCTAACAAATCTTTAGGTCAGTTCATTCCACCCAAAGGTCTCGCCATCCACTTTGCACACTATTAGGTAGTTCCTGATGCCCTCTCATGCTTCCCCAATATCAAATACATTTCAGCCTTTGGGTCAAATATGGTAATTGTTCCCATATGCGGACAAAGCCATAATTTAACATTCACAGGAGGTTATGCACCTTCAGGGCTTATCAAATTCTGCTCCTATAAGGGGTACTTCTTTTGATTTCACATGCAAAGCTGATACTGCCACTGCAGCAACTGAGCCCCTTCTCTTTATGGCAACCCAATTCCCACAACGTGCACCCAGCTCCCTGCTAACTCCACGTTGGTGGTTCAGTTCTCTGGGTTGCCCACTCATCTTCCCCCTGCATTTCTGCATCAAGAGCTGATGGAAGGTTTGGCTGTCTACAGCACTGACACCATCCTTCAATTTGTGGTCCCCAATGGTGTCACACGCTTTTCTGGCCCTCAGTCATTTTCCACAATCAGCCCTAAATTTAATAAAATTGCTGAGAAGATTCCCCCTTGACCCCTTCGTTATTCTGCCCCTGACCACCCATTCTGGGCCTGCATCAAGATTGGGTTGACCAACTTGTCAGGATTCCTACCCAAATTGAAAATTCAGATGTGTCATCTGACAGGAATCAGACCCAATATGACCAAATAACCCTAAAATCTGTTGGGAATAATCCCTGACAAAATTCCACAGCTCTCAAAGTCAGGGAGCAACCTTAACTTATGCAGTTGACTAAAGCTCCCTCTTTTTTAGCACTAGTGGTGCCCAACCCAAAAGGGTAAGCCACCATGCATATTTGTTTGCGAATGAGCCAAACAAAGGGATTATTGTAAAAAAATTATAATATAATCCTAAAGTTATCAGCCTAGGATAATATTTAAGAAGATGAGGAAGCTTTGGGGAAACTTTTGTCTGGCGCCCGCTTGTCTATTGCTCCCTCAGAGCTTCCTAATTTTGGGGTTTAACCTGATTCATGTGGTGAGTGAAGCCTATTCAACCAAGATAAATAACCTGCTGCAGTATTTCTGATTCATTCTAACTTATAGATCTTAGCTTAGACTGGTTGGATTTTGGCCAAAACACCTCCTTGATTTACCCTTATATTGTGGGTACTAAGCTATTAAAGTACTCTCTTCTTTTCGCAATTTTGAGTTAAAATTGGCCCATGTTTATTAGAAATTACCTTTCCAGATGAAGCATCTGGCTAAAGACTTTTTGATCAAAAAAGCCAAAGGAATAAAACACCCCAGAGCTTAAGGTCCCTTGGCCTCAAATAATTAAGGGATATGAGTTATCAAACCCATAGTCCTGAAAAAATGTGGTGCTCCCTGCCAGGCACACCCTGAGTTCCTGGTGATAAATAAAATAAATAAAAAATGAACAATGAAAATTTGGCGTCAGATCTATGTTTAGATCAGAAACGCCTTAGACTTTTATCAAATCTACCCGTTATGATGTTCAGGATGGAGCAACACATTCTCACCCTTGAGCAACACCAACTCAAACTTTGAGATGTGACACCAACGCTCAAAAGTGAAATTTGGCAGTTATCCCCTCTCGTTGCCACCAAATTGGCCCTTCATGCCACCCATAAAAGGTAGACTTGATAAGTGAGGATATTAACACCTTACAAAACAAAGTGGACGCCTTCCACCCTTATGAAACGTCCAGCAATATCAGTTCCCCTTTAGGTGAAAACATCCTCGAATGTCAGTTCACATTGTTTGGCCATTAACCCTCCCCAGTGGCACATTAAAACTGTCGTTCAAAGAGAAGTACGTCCCAGGAAAGGGGAGCATCTTCTCTTTATTTTTTTGTTATGAAAGTTCTATGGAGGAAGCTACTGAAACCCAACATCTCAAACACCTAACTTTCTTAGTCAGGTTTCTCAAGGCATTAAGGTACCTCATTTAATCATTGCTGGACTTGAGATGATGTCAAGGCTGCATTGATTTAGAGATTTTTGAGTGACCTAACTTTATCCAACAAAAAGCAAACTTTTATGGGTATATGTTTTAACTAAAAGAAACTTTCGCTGAGTTCACTCACCATTTTTACCTTGAAGCTCAAACGTTGGGCGCTGGAAAACGTCTTACTTTAGATGACGCCATCACCGCCTCACAATAGGAGTTTAAAAAGATGCCTAATATCTTACTTTATATTAAAGCGGTGATGTATAACTGGACTTCTCTTTACGTTAAAGAAGCTATATTTGAGATTCTGTTCGATCAATTTAAACCATCTGGGCCCACTCATACTAGTATAATAACAAACCCCAGCCCCAAGTGCTAGTAGTTACACCCCCAGTTGCCTACACCTGAATTATACTGCACCCATTTCAAGAGAAACAACCACACTGTAGACTTTTGCTGAGTCCTTCAATATAAGCATCAGTTCATTTAGTATAGAACAAAGGCTCCCTATGCTGACAGAAATCAATTGCCTCAAGACCCTTGCTCTAGCTCTAGATCTATTCCCAGCAGTTTAGGATGTTTTTGTTGGCTGAGCCTGCAGAAATTACGTACCTCATTTTCTTCAAAGAAAAAAAGTCCCCATATTTCTTACCTCTATGTTAAATGGTTACCTAAACAAATATTGGCGGTTAGATCTTCTATGGAAAACCAAACACTGGTAGATAAAACTTTCAAATGCATTGAACAGCTCAAGCTTGGCCGCGTCAGAATCATCCGTTTGCTTTGCTAAAAATCCTTAATGTCAGTTTACTCGCTGTTTATTCATGGTTCAATCTTTGGTGGTGCAAGTTGAGGTAGTCATACATTAGGTTGAAGTCTTGGCAATAATTGACACCAAATCCTCAGTTAACGTTATTTCTCCCAAATTTATCAAAAGATAAAAAGGGCTCCTGACTTGATTTGCAAAGCTGAATATGGGAAAGCTGGTAATAAGTCAACTAAGTTGATATGAGCATATTCTGCCTTACCCCTTCACTTTGGGAAATTTTTAATTACTGCCCCCCGCCATTGCATTATAAAACGACACTTATGAGTTGCTTTTTTGGCTCAATTGATTCAGGAATTCAATTTCATCATCAATCATAAGGAAAAGTACCTAACCCTACTAGGGTTCGGATTCTGTTAATATTTGAACTCCCTGTCAAAAGTAAAGGAGCCCTGAAAAAAGGACAAGACTCCTTAAATACATGTCCTCCATTTGCAAAGTTTAATACCAGGTCTTAGGGGAAAACTAAGTTTCCCCCTGAGGCTATGGATGCTAAAGATGGGATCCCTCTGTATTCCCCTCATATTATCACCATACCCTCTGGCTCATAAGCTATTGTGTATATAGGATTCCAGATTATCACCCCTCCTATCAAATTTTGGAGCTAAGTGGACACCCAAACCCTTCCATCAAGGAAGTATTGACCTGCCCAGGTATTTTGGATCCCGCCTATGGGAAATCTATCTCTATCTTGTTATGGAAATTAAAAAATTATACTCTCCAAGTCCCTAGGCATGGCCCAATTACTTATATAAAACTATGTCCCATTGAGAATAGTGCCAATGTGAGTTGTTTTGGCTCTTTACAAGATTTAGGATTTGATTACCTACCCACTATAGCTCTGGTCAAAAGCAAGATTAGAGATAATCTTACCTCTAACAAACGCCAGAGCGTCAAACACCTCCATGAGGAGTATGGCGACATTTTCTCTTTGGGACCTAATGACTTCAGGAAAATGTCTGAGGTAATCTACCAAATTGAAACTGAGGCTCACCCTCCATTTAAATTCCGATCATACCAAAAATCCAAAGTGGGGGAAGCTCAAGTGGCCTTAGATTTATAGAAACTGTTGAATTCCAGTTTATTAGTGCCTTCTAAAAGCTCATGGGCTTCCCCACTCTTATTAATTTTGGAAGAAGGATTATGGCCACCATGTTGTCATGAAATTATTGCGCCTCAATTCTATTACACGAAAAGTCAGCTATTCATTGCTGCGTATAGATGATTCCTTATGCTTGATGTTGGGGTCCCACTATTTCTCAGCTATGGATCTCACTAGTGGGTAATGGCAAGTTAACTTGTCAATGGAAGGTAATGAAAAATGCTCTTTCATTTCGAGTGAAGGGCTATTTGAGCCCACTCAAATGCCTCAGGGGTTATGTAACGCCCCTAATAACTTCCAACACGCCATGGTTGGCCAATTTGGCGGTTTAAAACACTCCTGTGTGCAACTTTATCTTGACACTATTACCATTTTTGAGAACCTTTACCAAACATCTAGACGACATCAGGCAAGTCTTTCAGCGGTTATGGCTAATTGTCATTAAAAACTAAAGTCATCTAAATGCTCTCTCTTTCAGAGTGAGATGGATTTTTTGGGCTATAAGGTAATTAAAGTCGGATATCCAATGGATGACAAGGTCCTGGCCATTTTCAAAATGTAACCCAAATCCCTATGAGACGTACAAGTTTTTAGGGACGGTGGGATATTATCCCCAGTATATTCCCCACTTTGCTGACACCTCTGAGCCTTTAGTATATTTACTAAATAAAGGGATAACCTTTCAGTAAAGTGAAGAGCAACATCAGGCCTTTGACCTTCTTCACGTCTCTCTCACCCTTTCTTAATGCTTATTCACCAAATAAATTGATCAACCCTTTCTCCTCTTTAAAAATGCTAGCAACATAGCCATTGGCGCCATACTATCCCAACATGAAAAAACTTAGTGGACCATCTTATCGCCTACTATAGCAAGACCTTACCCAAAGCTTAATACAACTATAGCATTATGGAATGCAAATACATGGCGTCCTACTGACTATTGATAATTTACGACCTTATTTATATGGGAAACATTTCACCATGATTTCAGACCATGCTTCCTTGTTATGGCTACAGCAAGTGAAGGACCCCTGATGTAAGATTAACCGATGGGCGTTACAATTTCAAAGCTATGACTTTTTGAATTATCCACTGACCAGGACCCATACACCAAAAAGTGGATTGCCTATTTTAGCTTCCCATACTAACTTTAACTGACCCTGAAGAAGATCAACTCTATAAACTCTTAACACAATTGCATTTATGAAAGGACGAATCCCTGACCCTTCAAAAAGAATTGCAAAGAAATTGGCAAATCATCAAGTCAAGGATGGCCAATTGTGTAAACCTTGTGTCCATAAAGTGGGTACCCTATGTATGACCTTAAGTTTGAATGGACGTCATATTGGAGGAACATTGCAAGTTGGCCACGAGGGAACTTGGAAAACCTATAATAGCTTAAAACTCAATGTTTTTGGGAATGAATTCTTGTTCCAATTCAGAATGTATTAGAGTCCTTCCTGGTATGCAAAAGTCAGGCTGGACCTAATCAAATCTCAACTTCCAGTGGTTTCACCCTGTGAACCATTCCATACCATTAGCATTGATGTTGTGGTACCTCTCCCTTGAGCCTCTAAGGGTCACTGGTTCCTCCTTCTAGCCATGGACTATTTAACTAAGTGGATTGAAGCAATATCTCTACCCTCAGCTTTTGCAAAGGCTACCGCCACATTTTAGCATAAACAGATTATCACCCAGCATGGGTTGCCCTAACATATTTATTTCCAATAACGGCTAAAATTTCTGATTGACACTGGTGAAAAAATTTAGCCAAACTTATGGGAACCACACAGGTATTATCCACCTCCTACCATCCTGCAACAAATGAAATGGTAGAGCGGGAAAATGGCACCCTAACCGCAACCCTCCGGAAAATGACTATGACTGACTCCCTTTATTGGCCACAATATTTTCCTAGTGCAATACTGGCCTATAGGATCATCTATCATCGAATAACCAAGATGGCTTTCCAAGATTTGACCGGCAGTCTTCATCTGCTTTTTAAAGTACAGGTTATAATTGACCAAGACTCCCCTGAAGCCCCTGAAGTCACTTTGCAAAATTATTGCCAATGAAATTATCTGACTTCAGGCGCTGGCTTCCAAAAACTTATCTGCTACAACTTTTAGAGAAACTAATCAAAGTAATGATATTAATGACTCCTGAACACTTTCCAATCAGGTGACCTAGTCCTTTTCTACCACCACCAGCCTGGAGGCTGTGACAGCAAATTGGGTACCAACTGGTCAGGGCCTTACAAAGTCATTTATAAGTGGGGCAATGAACACTTAATCATAGAGGTTGTTCATGGTACAGTATTAAACTAAATCCATAGTTGCTTTCTCCATCCGTTCCCTCCCTACGCCAAGATCTAGAGGGGGGCATTGTTGGGAATCCTACCAGAATTGAAGATTCAGATGTGTTGGCTGCGGGAAATTAATCCTGATCTGACCAGATAGCCCAAACATTTGGTTGTGTACTCCTTGAAAAATTCAATGGCTCTCAAAGTCGGAAATCAATCCCAGTTTATGCAGTTGACTATTGCTCCCTCAGAGATTCCTATTTTTTGGGGCTTAAACCTGATCCATGTGGTGAGAGAAGCCTATATGACCAAAATTGCTAGCCTGATGCAGAATCCCCAATTCATTCTAATTTATAGATCTAAGCTTAGGCTGCTTGGATTTTTCCTAAAACACCTCCCCGATTTCCCTCATATTGTGGATACTAAACTAATAAAGTAATCTCTTCTTTTTGCAAATTTAAGTTAAGATTTGTCCATTTTTATTAGGAATTACCTTTCCAGATGAGTTTTTTCTTTCCGCTTGACTTCAATTTTTTTGAGCAATTTATAAAAACAAGTCTATTTTTTACCACTGCCTCACCCCACCAATTTCCAAATTTATTTTCTCATATCCACCACCTGCTGCCCCAGTAGGGGGCAGAGGTGCTCCACCCGCTAGCATTTACCACCCAGCAGGCAAACACATGCAGACTGGCTCATCCTGTCTGCCAAATACATCCAGCAGCCAAGTCCATCCAATGGACCTAGCACTGCACTCTTTCAATCCACCCAACCTGCCCCCAACCCCTAGCCCTACCCCAATCAAATATTCACTTTTGCCTTCACATCAAGTATTGACATCACTTTCATATATGCCAACAAAGCAATATTTGGGTTGGCAATGCCACCTATGCACAAGCAGGGTTTATCAGCTTCTACACTTACAAGGGCTTATTTGATATTGGATTACCTACTGAAGAGGATATGGACACTGCAGCAGCAACGCCCTTGAATTATAAAAAACACCCATTACCACCACCAGTGGGCATCAAGAAGATTCTTGCTCGCTGGTTCTGGACGCCTGCTGGATTCCACAAAGATTTATAAAAAATTAAATAAATAATAAATAAATAAAACGCTAATAAAAATTTGATTATTATGATTTTAGAATAGGCTTAATAAAGGTGAAAAAACGACCCCCCTCAACATCTGACCATCTAGTATTTAAAAAACTTTGAGAGTTAAGGGAAATTTGGGGATCTGTTTAGGATAGCTTCATTAAGTCTGAATTAAAAAATATAAAGGAATAACGTATCATAACTTGGGAACTCACCTTAGGGCAGCGGAACAAAAGAAGAGTAATTTTGATTGGCCCAAACTTACTTGTAAGGTAATGTTTTTATAGATTTAAGCCAATCACCGCCTGAGAAATTTCTTTCACCTTGGGGGACCCCCTCCAAGCCTATAAAAGGGGGGTCTCCATGAAGGTGCGTTGGAGGACTTTATTGGGGTTGGGGGAGTGCCTTCCAATGATTTTCCCAAGGTCCATGGTGAGGTAGGAGTAATATTACCATTAGATTTTACGTTTGATGTCCGTAGAGGTTTGAACTAGTGTTACCCCAATTAATGAGGTTCTACCAAGAATTGGCCAGGGACTTTTGGCTGTTTTCCTTGACTTTATCACTTTTATTTACATTAAATGAGCTCTTGATAACATCATAAAATTGAAAATGGCTGACATTTCCCCTCTTCAGGGGAATTTGACCTAGAACATTCTTATTCTGCAGCTGTAAGGGCAGATTTCCAACACCACCCGTACACACCTCCCCAATGATACCACACTCGTGGTGACCTTTGCAAACCTCCTCTCACACCTTCGCTCTCAAACACTCTATGAGGAGTTGATGTCTGGGCAGTCCACTTATGTCACAGACCCCATCCTTAAATTTATTGTCCCAAGTGGTGCTTGTAGACTAGCAGCACCTTGGGCAAAGGCCACCATTACCCCCCACCTGCTAAACATTGCCCAGAACATCCCACCACATGCCTATATCCCATCCACACCTGACCATTTCTTTTGGGCCCATAACAACAACGGTCGCTCAATTGTCCCCTCTACTATGAATTGGACCATATGAAAAAAGCATTCGATATAATATATACCCTGCAAACACTGTAACTCCACCCATGAGGACATACCAACAGCGTTCAAATGGGGATTTTAGCTGCCCCCACCCCCACAGGCCATGCGCTCAAATAAGAAGCAAAATCTAGCACCTCAAACCCAAGCTGGCCAATTCACACCCATGCCAACCAATTGGGTACAGGCTTAAAACAATGTTCAATCCAAAAATAACCTCAAAATTTACCAACCACTGCCACCTATATTCAAATCAATCTAAGTAAATTATTATTCTGGGACATATTGGATGAAGTGATCAAGTTTGGTGATTTTGTCCCATCTCCATCTAAACCAATTGATCTAGCACCTTTTATGAATTCAGACTTTGATATCCAATTCCCGCCCAAACATTATGTCCCCAAACCCGATCCTATCCCATATCAAACTGAACAACAGCTTGCCAAGGCATGGTGGCCTTGCTTAAAAAGGGCCATATTTGTTAAGCTGTGGCAAAATATTGAATTTAAATTAAGGTCTGCACCCCCTTGTTCCCCTCCTATTTTCCTCCTACTGCAAAAGAGGAAATCCAACGCCTCTATGAAACTGCCACAATTGCTGTCAAACATGTCGTTACTCTGGCAGAATTTTTCCTATCCACATATGTCACCAGAGAAAACATTGTGAAATTAACCCAACTTCCTGAAGCCTGCATCCAAGCCAAACACCATGTTGCCGAACTCATAAAGTCTTTTATCCAGGCCCAAAGTGTAAACCTCAACTGCTATCTACCTCATCTTGACCCTCATCCTGCGGATGCCCCAACCCCCTTACTATCAGCATTGATCCGCTTTTTCAATGCAAATCCTGAGAATGAATATTTTGATCTTCCTGATCCCCCCTCCCCTCTGCCATGGTGGGATAAAGGGCTCGCTGCTGTTCCACCTGGTAGGTGTTTTTTTGTGTTTACCACTGCTCGTTTAGGGCAGTCAGTTCATGTTTTTGGCTGGTTTAGTTTTTGGATTTTTTGTTTTGGTATTGTCCGTCCCCTGGTCATCTTGCCTCAGTTAAATAAAATACCTTTCCGGATGAAGCATCTGGAATAAGGACTTTTTGACCAAGAAAAGCAAAAGGTATAGTCCAACACCCCAGAGCTTCAGGTCCCCTGTCCTCAAATAATTAAGGGATATGAGATATCACACCCATGGTCCAAACACATCTGTCCATCCTGCTTTGAGTTGGATCACTTTAATTGTAGTTGCCCCATCCTTGCTGCTTCTCCACCTCTGGAGACTTGACTGCCAGTTGCCCATCCTCTGACCATCCTGCAGCCATCTGGGAATGGGGTGCAATCCTACCCCCTCCTTTAAAACCTGCTGATGCATCTGCAGTAGCAAATCAGGCCCCTCTTAAGCCCAGTGCCACCAATGCTCCCTCTAATCATAAAGCAGCTTGGATAACGATTTGTCCTGAGCCCCAACACAATCGCCTGCCTCAGACATCCTTATTGAGAAAGAGCGGCCTTGTATGACATGAACCCATGGTCCTCATTGGATCGAAACTAACAAATCAGGTAATGTGATTGAAGACTCCAAGATTGACATGAGAGAATTTATCCCTACACAAACCCCATTGAGATCCTTTAGCTCTTTTATGCTCCACAACCTCATGACAATCTGTTATGCACCCAACGCCATTTTGCTGTGGCATTAGCTGTCAAACCCAAACCATTTTTACTCAGCAATGCTGTTGCCCACATAGCAAAGATGCTTGCCAAAGGGTTTCCTCCCTCCCATTCTTTCCCCAACCTGCCCCCACAGAGCAAAAAAGCTATTCTCCAGTTTCCTAAACCAGCTTCAGATGCTGTTCAGAAAGTGATTGCCGCTTTAAAACACAAAACAAAGGTCACCAACGCTATTGCTGCTTTAATATCCAAACTACCTGCCATCCGCATTCAAGTGGAAAAATTCTTGTCTATTTACCTAAGCGTGATCTATGATGCTAATAATTTCTATGACTGGCCAATCCTCTGCGATCTTGCTCTGCATATTGCTGATAACCCCACGCCCTTTTTCCTGCATTGGCCCATACTTGTGCGATTAGGAACCTGTGGATGAGCCCCCTGACCCCCTTCCCCTTTCACCATGGTGGGATAAGTGGCTCAACGCTGTACCACCTGGTTGGTTGTGTTCTTATTTTGTGTGTCTTGCTGCTCGTTTTGGGCGATTAATATAGTTTGTTCAGGTTTGGTTTGTTTTGGTATTTCTGTTTTGGTAATGTCTGTCCCTTGTTGGCGTACCTCAAATAAAATTTAAAAATTAATTTCTAAGTGACGTTGAGAGAGGTCTATGAACAGGTAAATAATTACCATCTCAAATTTTCTGGTATGTATGCTGACTGATTAAAGAAAGTCATTCCTATATTATTCAACTTTGATATCAAATGGGAACATTGATTCTTGTGTTATTAAGTATATCAAGAAAGCTATGGAACTCCTCAAAAAAAGATATTGTGGAGTTTTATAAAAGAACAATGAAACTACTTTAAACTTTTGCCCATAATCCTTGAACGTAAGATGCCAAAGCTCCCAGTGAATAAGCGGCCCATGATTCTACTAGACGTTGTAATGAGGAAAAACAGAAAGATCCTTGAGTCCCACGTGAGTTCGTCCTAAAGCGAAATGATGATCTTGAAGCCCACCAAACTTCAGAGGCATAATAAATTACTCAGAACCTTATTGCTCAAGTAGACATTGATGAGAAGAATTTTGATATCTTGAGCAACTCAGGTGGTGTTGGATTTTGATATGCCAACATCCTTCAGCTTAATCAATTATAATAAATATTCTTGTCCACTAGGGGATTTACATCACTAGTAGATGTGGGAGTGATTGATTATATACATAACTATTGTTTGAAATATTATCCTAAAAAATTTTAGCAATTCGCCAGGTTTTGATCCGTTAGATCATTAATGTTGTACCATGGGTGATCCCTGACTATGCACGAGTAATTAAGTTGTTGATTCTATTATTGATAAATTAATTAGTTCTTTTGAGTCAAACATGCTTAGTCATCAATCAACATAAGGGTATATGAGTTGTTTTTCAAGTGATGCCACCTGTGATAGAGCAACTTGCAAGTTAACATTTTAGGGATCACATTCTGTTTAATGGTAAAATTCCCATTAACTATGTAATTTGTTATCTAATAAAGGGTGATTTGATGTGGATTGACCAAAGGCGTTGGGACACGTTCTTTGTTTAACCCAGAAGAGGTCATACTGAGGTTTCTGGGAGACTTTTCTTGAAAAAGATGAGTAAGATTATCGTTTGTGTGACCCTGGAGGGTTAATTCATCAGCAATGGCCGTCCTTTCCAAATGAGGCGCCACAAAAAAGAGTTTACGCAAAAATCCCTTATAAATTTCTTGGTTTCTTCTAAATAAAGCATATACAGTCATAGATAAAGATATTTATAACTACTTTGCTAATTTAGACATTTTTGCTCTTGTGATTAGAGATTTTGAAAGTAAGAGATCTTTTGTTTTTTTTGTTATCTTCACGGACTCTGCATGACAAGAAGAATAACCTCTGAACTTAATTATAGGTTAAGTTTCAATTAGGAGAAAAAAGAACCTCTGAACCTGTTCTTAAAATAATCTTTATTAAAGAGGGAATTAGTCCCTATCAATATTTCAGACATTCAAATTAGGACAAGCATCAGTTTTGCGTTAGACTTAATAACCATCTTGGCCAGAAGAAGCCAACTAGTGTAATATTCTTCATATTATTACTGGTCAATACAATTTATTATCAATAATTTTAGCAACGCACATACAAGAACCTGTGCAGTTAAACAAGGGAGCTTAAGTGAGCTACTACCTGAAAAGAGTAAACGCCTCCCAAAAATTTAACAGTTGACTCCTCACCCAATTTCCAAGTGACTAGATAAATTGAAGAGCGATATGAGAAGCAAATCGCCTAGCTAATAATTGTTGGACATTCTCTTTCTCAACTCAAGAAAAAGAATGTTGAAGGTGTTAGGGCTCTCAAATCTACTACTATGTTTGGCCCATCTCCTGCCTGATCATCCAAGAATAATGGGGACATCAATGATATGAGTTCCCATAATGAAAAAACCTGAGAGGATTCATAGTGGAATCCTAACAACTGGAGGAATATGATTTATCATAAAAATTGGCTTATAATAGTAAATACTAATAATAGAAATACTCTGACTCCTCGGTCAGATATGAGTAGTATAAAATCACACAGATTGGAACCTCGCAAGGCGAGAGGATGTTACCCGTTGATGATTGGGTGCGAGTTGACTAATCATTATGATCCAAGTCTAACCACCATCGAGGTGCAAAGATTTTACTTGAGGATGATAGGGTAACAATTAGCCAATCATTACCATCCAAGTCCAACCATCGCTGAGTTACCCAATCATTACCAGTTGAGTCTGACCACTGCTGAGGTGAAAAGATTTTACTTGCTGGTGATTGGATACAATTCATCCAATCATTACCACATGGGTCAGTATTGCCTCAAAAATTTTTATCCCCTATCTGATAGGCCAAAAACCTATATTCTTTAATTTAGACAACTGAGCTTTGCATTCTTTTACCTCAAATATCGATGGTCTTGAAATTTGAACTAGTTTAAATAGGAAAAGCTAGTATTGACAAAGGGCCTTTCTTGGTTTTGCCGCACTTATCATATTAAAAAACATAATAAAACTTCAAAAAGTTATTATTTTATACTTTTATTAAAAAGTATGTTCTCTCTCTAAGAAAATATTTGTGGCCTCCATTTGCAGATCCCACAAATTGGAGCCCAACGCGGGGGTCGAGTCCCCTGAATACTTAGATAAGTATTAACAAAATGGAGACTGTCAACGTGAACAGCTCTCCTGACTTGCGATTAGTTGCTCTTGAGAAGCAACTGGCCAGCTTTTTCTCCTGACTCAAAAGTTAGAGCAACGGCCATTCAAACTACCCCTGAAGGACAGATACACCCCTGATGAAGGGAGTGCTGCCTCCTTCCTATAAGTTTATGAAGCTGTGATGGATGGCGCTACTGACAAACAAAAAGTTCAGTACATCCTTTCCTGTTTAAGCTGCCAAGCTCAAGAGCTGATTGTCCCTCATCTGGATCCTCAGCACACCTGGCCAGAGGTTAAGAAGGCCCTCTTGGCTGAGTTCAGATCTGAGCAGAGCTTACAAAGGGCCAAACAGGCTTTCTTACATATGAGTGTCAGGAAAGGAGAGTCAGTGGCCGCCTTTGTGGAACGATACTATATGGAAGCCCAGACGTTGCTAACCTCAAAGATATTGACTCTGGATGATGCTATAGCCGCCATTTTGACTGTAGTGGCTACTTACCCATCGCTCGCCATGCACATCACCTCCGTCAAACGCTATTTCCAGACTATTCAAGACATCAAGGAAGCGCTAATAGATGTCACCGATTTCCATAAGCCCAAAGCTCTACATGAAGCCGTATCTCGACCTCATGTTTTAACCATAGAGGAATCAAAGCCTAAGCCTTGGGCCCTAGCTATTGAGGATAAGAAGGAGCCCCTTCAGATAATGGGCCCTAAAAAACAAAACCCCACAAAACCTGCTGCTTCGGTGTGACTTAAACTGGACATTCCTTGGTCATGCAAAACGGAGATCCCTACTGTGGTTTCCTCTTCAGCTCAGCTAGTAGGAGCACGCCCTAAGGGCATATCCTCCAGAACTTTGGGGTTGAAAAAATGCCGGTTAAATCCAAGTTAATCACCTCTCCTCTCATGGCTGTATCCCTCACTTCAATCACAACCTTGCCCATAGTTGAAAATACCCCTGAGGCCGACTCTGAGGGTGGTTGCAATAACGTTGGGTATTACTTATTGGGAGCTCCTGCGGAAGTGGAGGTCCCTGATCGCCTAAACGTGGGGGGAGTAGACAAAGCCATCATACCTGAGGATACTTACCTTTGTCAAGTTTTAGGGGGAGCCCATTGATATTGATACTGCCAGTGATGCAGACGAGATGTTATCTCACCTTATTCACCCTATCACGTGGCCATACCAGGCAGTCCAAACAGGAACACCCCTCTTCCACTTTGTCTTATGTCACCTCCATGTGCAACACTAAGAAATTGGTCAATTTAGTGGAGGCTATGGAAGGTATACTAAATTCTGCAGCAGATGAGGTGGTGACTAAGTTGGATGAACAACGAGTGGTTGACTCGAAAATCACATCCCAAAACCCCTCCAAACTCTTAAGCAAGGCCAACTTTAAAGGAAAAGTCCAAGTTCTTAAAGTACAGCCTAAAAAAGAGAATCTACCTTTAAGCCAGCGGAGGCAACGTTTCTCATCCCAAGGCTCAAAAAAAATCGTTCTTCAAAGGATGCTACCCCTCACAAACCTCAGTCTAGACCTCTGCACACCGAGGATAAAAAATTATATTCTAGAAAGACTAGCCAAGAAAAATAGTGACTAAAAAGATCAAGCTGCCAATGAACACTGAGCTCCTCTACCCTCTTACCAAGTATGGATAGGTTTCATATTACCATATTTGCACAACTCCCCAAAGTGGCAAACTTGGATCAAATTGGGAGGGGCCATTTACCATCATACATAAGAGAGAAGATGAGTATACTATAAAGTCTATGGCTACTAGAATTATCATAATCCAAGTACATGGCCGCTTCCTTCAACCCTACACTCCTTCCAACATTCTTGATGGGGGCAATGTTGGACATTCTCTTTCTTGACTCAAGAAAAAGTATGTTGAAGGTGTTAGGGCTCTCAAATCTGCTATTATGATTGGCCCATCTCCTGCCTGATCATCCAAGAATAATGGGGATATCAATGATATGAGTTCCCATAATAAAAAAACCCTAGAGGATTCTCGGTGGAATCCTAACAACTGGAGGAATACAATTTATCATAAAAATTGGCTTAAAACGGTAAATACTAATAATAGAAATACTCTGACTCCTTGGTCAGATATGAGTAGTATAAAATCACACATATTGGAACCTCCGCAAGGCGAGAGCATGTTACCCATTGATGATTGGGTGCGAGTTAACTAATCATTGTGATTTGAGTCTAACCACTGTCGAGGTGCAAAGATTTTACTTGAGGATGATAGGGTAACAATTAGCCAATCATTACCATCTGAGTCCGACCATTGCTGAGTTACCCAATCATTACCAGTTGAGTCTGACCACTGCTGAGGTGAAAAGATTTTACTCGCTGGTGATTGGATACAATTCATCCAATCATTACTGCATGGGTCAGTATTGCCTCAAAAAATTTTATCCCCTATCTGATAGGCCATAAACCTATATTACCTAATTTAGACAACTGAGCTTTGCATTCTTTTACCTCAAATATCAATGGTCTTGAAATTTAACTAGTTTAAATAGGAAAAGCTAGTATTGACAAAGGGGCCTTTCTTGGTTTTGCCGCGCTTATCATAATAAAAAAACCTAAAAAAAACTTCAAAAAGTTATTATTTTATACTACTATTATAAAAAGTAAGTTTCTCTCTAAGAAATTATTTGTGGCCTCCATTCGCGGATCCCACAATAATATTTTAACCAGATTTTGGTCGCCTTAATGAAGCTGAGTCTTAGCTTAACAGTTCTCTTGACTGACGCCAAAGTTCCAAAAGGCAAGAAGTTGTAGACCAACGGAGAGGTCATATAACGAAAAGATGGGGCAAGTAAATTCATTATTGATTTAAAAAACATCAATATTTATAGGTTGTGTGGTGATGGTGTGCCTCAAAGGCTTTTTGGCCCATTTTTAATAGGATCTTTCACTACTTTCCAAATCGACTACCTGGTCAGCACTCTCATTGTTCTGCATCATCTTTGTGACCATAGCAATGGGGCTGCACCTTTTGAGATTCAAAAAGTGGGGAAGGGATTCCAGAAGGTAACTCCACCTATTCTCGCGCATGTGATTATTCCTGATCAAATCTCATATTGGTGCCTTTAGGGCAAGTTTCCACTTGCAATGGATTGAAAGTTAACCTATTGAAACTTGATTCAGAAGTATAATTTAACTCACTAATCATCTTGAATTTTGACAAATTTTCCTTCAAGGTCCTGTCAGAGAGGGGTATAGGGCTGAAGGAATCAGTCATATACTCAAATTAACACTGTCCTTAATTGATGTCAACAATGGTGTACTCCAAGCTCACTTTATAATGACCTTATAAGGTCTAGACCAAAGAATGTCAATCTTGTTCTGTTGACCTCCAAGTTGATGGTGTTAAAAGGAAATTGGTCACCTAATTGAAAAATTGGTAAGGAGGGTGTTGGAATTTTGCTGAATTCTTCCATTCTCAAAACTTCTACTTCAAATATTCTACCAATGATATCAGAGGAGGAACTTAGTAATTATAATCTTATCAAGTCTGACAAGAACGATCAAGATTATCCCATCAGGTGATATCAGAAGATTATGTTTCTTAGTGAATGAAAATATAAAATAGACTTTTAACTTCACCAAAACTTATAAATATTCATCCTTTTAATAAAAAAGGATAGGTCTATTTAAAACCTTATATTTACTATCTTTCATACATTTTTTGGAGATAGCGTAAAGTAACTTCAAGACTTACCTATCTATTTCACTAGTGCAGTTCAAAACTTTGAAAGAGAGTCAGCCAAAATTAAATTAAGATGTCTTCCTTTCTGTGGTGGTGACAATGCCTTGAGTGGCTAGGGCTTGAAGCTAAACAACATCATTTGCTAAGACCTCCATATTTAAATCAGATTCTCATTCATGAAGTTATTAAGAAGAGATGGATGCTACTTGGTAACAACGAGCATGCCCATATATAGAGCTTCAAAGGGGGGCATTTTGATGATTTGGTGGTAGCTTATTCAGTAAGCAAGCAAAAGGCTGGATAAAATAATGATTCCATAGAGCAGTGTCAGAGGTGGCCATCTTCTGCAAGATAGGGATGAGGGTTACATTAGCAAGTTTCACTGCTCTATTGGTCAATGGGGGTGGTAAGGGGCGGTGAAACTCTGGTTTGATCCAGAAAGTAATTTTAGTTCTTGGACTAACTGTGAGGTGAAATTTAGCCTATTGCCAAAAGTAAAGTTTGTGGGAATCCATGATTGGTGAAAACGGATCAAATAAGAAATAGAGCCGTGGCTTTAGCAGTAGAAGTGGGGACAGAAATCGCTTTGACCCAATTTGTAAAATGGTCCATGGCCTAGAGGATTTACTTATGTCCATGCAATTCAGTAGGAAGAGGGCCTCTTACATTGATGCTAATGACATTAAAGGGATCTGATAGGTCAAAGTCTGAGTGCTGATATTGGGACTGTCTTGATCTTGGTATAAGCATGTCATACATGCCTCCAAGACCTTATTTATGGTTTCTGCCATTTGGTCCCAGTAGCATATTTCTTTAGCCATTCATAAGTCTTCTTTAATGCCCCGTGTTACATGGTCAGATGCCCTTCTAAGATAACGTCAGTTTGTGAAGAAGAATGGATGTAGGAGAGTCACTTCTTATTGATCCTCTTATGTAGCATTCCGTTCTTGATCAGAGTGTTTCAGGTCATTTTTCATAGTTTGCTTGGATCTTGGGAGTTTATAACTCCTAGTGTTCTTTCCAGATGATTAAATCGTACAGTATGTCCTCCTTGGGGGTTATGGCGGTTAGTTCTAGCATCTAGATAGACCATCGGCATTCTAGTGAATCACTCCTGCACAATGGAAAATAGTGAAAACGTAGCTCTGCAGCCTTAAGGCCCATCCAGCTAAGAAGCCATCTGTCAGGCGAACAGCAAGTAAGAATTAGACTGGCCTGCCAGCCCAGATGCCAGAGCACGTAAAAAGCAAACCAGAATGCCAGATGCACTGCTGCTGGTACAATGAATATGGAACTGGAAGGGAGCTTAATTTTTAACAGATAAAAACTGAATTTTGGGGAGGGTTGTTTTTATTGGAAACTTTTAAGGAAGGAGAATTAACCAACGATTTTCTCAGTGTGATGCAACAGATTAGGTAGTTGTCAATTTGGAGGGAAACAAGCTGGGATCGGGTCCCACAAGTTTGACCTAAGCGGCGAATTATTTGGGAATGGGCGGGTTAGTTCCCTGGGAACCAACATCACAAATTTGGTGGCAGGGTAAGTTGAAGTCAGTTTGACCTTGAACATCTGAACCAAAGCTCAGCTACGTTTCTGATGGTTGATGTGACGGCGTTTGGCCTAATGAGCAGTGGTAATCCCCCAAGACCACCCTACATATGGGTGGACCCATTTGGTTGGGAACGGGTTTGGGACGCCTAACCTGCCCATGTTTGGTCTCTGGGCCGTTCATTCAGTCAGTGGCATTACATCAGGTGCAACGCCCAGTTTGCTGGCAGGAAGCTTTGAAACCTCATAAATGGTGTCTGATGCTATTACCTGCCCATCGGGGGTGATGCCTGATGGATTTGGGAGGGGGGAGATTTTTTTGATCATTGTGTTATCCAAATCACAACTGTCTGGCATTCTGGCCAATAGATTGGTCTTCATACCTTTTTGACCATTTGAAATCTGAGCATCGTGCTGATTGCCACTCAAATTAGTTGTGATTGACTCCATTTGGCGATCTCAGTGCAGATTTCACTGATTCCTCATAACAGTTCTGCCAATGAGAGTGTGGGTACCAGAAGCGGGATCTGAAGCAGAAGGGCTGTTACCCAGCGCTTGTCTACCACATGAGCGAGATCACCCTGAGTAACGAGGGGTATGACCATCCTCTTTGGTACCTTCTTGCTTGGGGATGGAAAAATGGCCTGATCAACGCCCAGAGGACGTTCACTGGGACTTACATATCCAGGCCTTTTATTTGCTGGAGCCATTGGAATGAAAAATGATCAGTGACGATGGTGAGATAAATGGTATAGAGATAGGTCTGAAAGTGTTTGATCACTAACAAGACAGACAGGCATTCCTATTTTGTGACAAAATAGTTCCATTCAGCTTTGCTCAATGTCTTGTTTAGATAAGCTACTGTATGATCGACCTGATTTTCATCATGCTGGGTTAGGATCTTCCCAATGGCGACATCACCCAAAACTGTAAATAGCAAGAAAGTTTAACTGAATTATGGATGAACTAACTTGGGCTTACTATAAAGAGCGGTACTAACCACATTAGAAGCCTGTCCTTGTTTGGACCGCCACTCAAGGAAAAACAATATTTTCAGGAGGTTCAGAAGGGGCTCAGCTAGGTCTGAAAACTGAGGGATGAAATGATAATAATAGCCTTTTATTAGTACTAGATGGTCCCAATAATAATAGCCTTCATGCCAAGGAATACCTGAATATCCCTCAGATTTTTGTAAGCGCGGCATCATCTTAATGGCGCCTAGTTTGTCTGGGATGAGCTGAATACCCTCTTTAGGACCATATGTATGATGAACTCCATTTCTGATTTGAAGAAAGAGCACTTTGAAGGTTTAGGTTTTTGAAGCCTTCCCAAAATGATTAAAAACTTACTGGAAATGTTCTACATGACCATTGAAGATTTGCGAAAAGATATTAATGTCATCAATATATACAAGGATATAGGATAACTTCAAATCCCCAAGGATCACGTCCATGGCGCATTAAACTATGTCCGGCATGTTGCAAATGCTCTGGGGCATCCTCGTGGGTTTGAATAGCCCCTCATTGGCTATGATTGCACTTGGCTTGATCTTTAAGGTTGAGTCCCACTTGTCAATATTGTTAGAAAGATCCATCTCAAAATAGTAATGTGACCCATCAAGCAAGTGAAGAGAGTAGTTGATCTGGGGCAAGGGATAACTGTTCTTCTTGGTAATGGAGTTGAGACAGAGGTAGTTTATCACCACCCAATGACTGTCATCCTTCTTCCAAACCAACAGAATGAAGGAGGCCCAAGGATTACTTAAAGACATGAATAGACTTTCTTCAAGTAGTTGCCTGAGCTTACTGCCACCTGGGCTTCTTCAACTTACTTTTTTGATAACTTCAGGACTGAAAGGGTATAACGTCCCCAGTCTCCACATGATGTAGTAACACACTCATCTTTCCAAAAGTGTAGGTAGAGGCCAAAAAGAGGCCTTAGTGATCCTCTAATAATTCTCTAGTTTGGCACAGTCATTACCTAGTGAGCTCCTTTCCAATACAAGTGATGACTAAAGACACTGATGGGAGCATTTTATAAACTAAAATTCCTCAAAATTCTAAAGCTGATGACATCTTAAATAGCCTATACAATTAGGAGGCGGACATAAGCGCTGGACTGTTAGGGCCCACTACCTAAATCTGTCAGTAAGATTAGCCAACAATACCAATATGGATCTGGCATGGTGGGGTCTAAAATTCCCTGTTAGGTTAATACTTCTTTGACAGGTGGGTTATTTAGACCTTGATCTTCAACAGGTATCCGTAAAAAATGTTCATGTGGACTCAGATGTCAACACTAACCTGGGTCTTCAGAGCTATAGTGGTCAGTTTAGGTAAATAGATTGATTTTCCTTTGTACCATTGACTGCAGGTGAATGCAACCATAAACAAGAGACACTCACATGATACTCGCGTCTATTGATTCTTATCTTACTCTCTAATAGGCAATCCCAAGCCTTGACTACATTTTGGAGTTGTGTGAGTTTTGATAATCAGGGAGATTTGATGTCCTAGAAGGGGTAGAAATCCTCATTATAGTGCAATTCTACGTAGTAGTCCTGAAGAAACTGAGTCCTGAGGAGAAGTTCATAACTCTGGTTATCCAATGCAACATCAGGTGTATTCACAGAAAGCATCCCAAAGCAAATAAGTAGGGAAGAATAGGCCCCTATAGACCATGTACACTGCAGTCTAGCCGTGCCATTCTTCATGTAATGTGGCAAGTCTGGAACAATAATTAAGCATTTCATAAGTTTAAACAAAATACCACACCTGAAGGGAACCACTGTCAATGATGGTGTGAACCAAAATTTTATGAACTCAAACAATGACTTGGGTAAACAGACTCCCAAACTGCAGAGGTATTATAAAAAGCATAGGATATAATAGAAGATGAGTAAGTAGGTTTAAGTTTTCTATTATCATTGGGTACCAAAACTTCTTTTCAGGTATAATAGTTTCATATTTGTTAGGGGTCACAGATGATTCTTAGGACAAGATAGGGATGTCAGCCTGAAGTGCCTCGTCCTTCATGTTGACGGCCCTTTTCCCACCTCATTAGCAAGTCTTTCATGACAGGTTTTTGCATTGTGACAGAAACCATTACATTATGTGCATTGAGGTCAAGGATTCTTCGGGTTTTTGACAATATGGACACAAGGATAGTTAGAGGAGACAGAGGCGGTGGCCTTGGGATGCAGGGTCAATGCAGGCATTTTTTTATGTACTTCCTAAAAATTTCCAAATGCACATAAAAGCATTCTTCTGGTCGATCATATGCATCTGAGCCTCAGGATAAGACCCTAATATAGAGATTACTGCCATTATGGAGTCATCCAAGATTTTATGGTTTGTGAATTCTAAGGAATGTGCTTGGGCGTATAAGCGGCTGTAGACCTCCACAGGGCCTTCTTCTTATTCAGAAGAATACCTAAGAATGCATGTTCTGATTGTCCAGGGTTTGGTTGCTGCTATAATCCTGGACCAAGGCGGTATGGACCGCTCCTATTTGTGGCATTCCTTTAGATGGTGAGTCATAATATCCCAAGAAGTGATATTTATACTGTAATGGTTGTGCTTCACCTTTTTGTCAGTCAGTAGCCTCTTCCATGGAATTTTCATAGGCATATAAGAAAGAGGCGATGCTTTCCTGAGCGGTGGAACTTCTCCTTAAAACTAGGTTTAAAATTGTTACAAAAGGAGTGGAAGGGTATTGACATAGGAATTGGTGAAGACTTGAAAATTTTTGTTCCACGCAGTTGAAAGGAGCCTGCTGATCCAGAAGTCATCTTAAACCCTTGAGGTCCTCTCAGATATTGTCCAATTTTTGTTTTAGAGAGGAAATGGAGGCTTTGTGATTGACTGCTTTTTTGCTTGTATGTCAAAGTGTTGAAGAAGAAGGATTTCTAAGATCTTCAAGCGTGTGTTAAAACAATGACATGTTTTCTCAAGCTGGGAGATGTGATTATTGGTAAGCTTGGTGAAGGTGCTAATAAAATCCATATCATCCTACAAGGCCTCAATAGAGACCCTAAGGTCAAGAGAGATTTTATCTACTAGGAGCTTGCACCCTTAGTCAACATTACAGATTGGATCCGGTAAGGTGGCGAGGTTTGGTAAAATGTCCTTTTCCTAGGAGTTGTTTGGATCACCAGGAGTAGGCGCTGTGGGACAAGAGGGCCCTTGAGTACTATAAAGACTTTCTAGCCCTTTGCATCCTTCAGGGCCTTCACTCCCAGAGGCGAAGTTGTGAGAGGCTAGCTCTTGGTAGATGCTGCAGAAGAGTCCTCACTAGGTCCTTAGATTACTATGGCGTTGGTTCCAAGCAGCCTCAGTGAGTTGTACATTCTGAAGAAGCTGGTCATCAAGGTAGCCTGAAATTCTACTATCTAACACCGTGAGTTGTGTTTGGGCCTCAATGATTCATCATCAGTTTTTGACAATGGCATCTCGATTATTGTGGATGAAAAAAGGAGGCCACATTATAGAAATCAACAATGTGGTAGTGTAAAGTCTGTGTAAGCCAAAGTTGCTGGAAGACTTCATGTTGGTGAAATCCAACTACTTTGTAGGAAGTGATGGAAGGTGGGATGGTTGAAATTCTGAAGATAGTGCTCAGTCCCCAAAGTAAGTTTTCGCTGGCAGAAGTGCCATGGTATATAGATCCCGCATAGTAGAAGGCAATGAATAAGCATGGGAGCGTCTGCAGCGGCCCCCACAGAATAGATGCCATTCAATAGTTGAAAAATTCGTTAAGGTTCTCATATTGAAGTTGGTATTAATCACCATCAATGGAAGGTAGAGTAAATTGAAACGTGGCCCAAAAATCTAAGCTTTTTCAGGCTGCATGGACAGTACTTTGTATCAAAAAGTGCTTATCCTTTGAGTGATGATTCTCAACAAATTGGCAGGTTGATTTTCCTTAATGCTAATATTAACCATTGTTAGTGATAGATGTTTTTATTTGGACAGCTCGGAGCCCCCTGTAGTGAGTACCATTCCTCTCAGCGTAACAGTTCTCTTGACTGAAGCCAAAGTTTGAAGATATTCTTGAAGCTGTAGACTATTGGAGAGGTCAAAAAACATGGGACGAAATAGATTACTTTATTGAGTTAAAAGCGTCAATATTTATAGGGTATGTGTAGACTTTGTGCTTTAGGATTTGTGGTTCAGTATGATCAAAACCTTTCACTACCTTCCATAAACCGCCTGGTTGGCACCCTCAATGTTCTGCATCATCCCCATGACTGCAGCGGTGGGGCAGCGCCTCTTGAGATTTGGGAAGTAAGGATGGGATTTCTGAAAGTGTCTTCATCAATTCTCATGCGTGAGATGCTTCCTGATTGAATCTCATACCAGTAATTTCAGGGTAAGGTTCCGCTTGTGCTGGCCTGAGAGTCGATCTATCAAGGCTTGATTCTGGAGTAGGGATTTTGACTCACTCACTCATTATCTCAGATCCTGACACTGAAAAATGCTGAAATACTTAAATGAAGAATAAAAAGTCTTTACAGACAAGCCTTATTTAAAGGCACTGAATGCAAAGAGATGAAAAGTGGACTTTTACTAGCTTATCTGAGTTCTATAAGATAAGAGCAAACTCTTATTAAACTTCTGCTTCGCCGCTTGTCAAAAACACAATGCTATTGACATCCGCATTTAGTGCCTGGAGAATGGTATTTTTGTTCTCAAAAGATGTATCATCTATCTGGATGTCGCAACAAGGCTTACCTTTAAAGAAGTGGAGTAGCACCTTAACCCTATGCATGATAAAATTTGCCAACTCTCTTATAAAGTTGAACAGAGTGACACACATACTGAGATCACTGAATCTGAAGCTTTCAAAGTACATCTTGTCACAGGATAAAATCCACTACCTTCAAACCTACCTTCAAAGAAAACTTTACACCTTGCAAAGGAAGTATTTCATTTTTCACTATGACTATGAGGCCTCAATGTAAGATGTAACTTATATTCAAAGGATTAAACCTCCTGGTTTATTTAAGTCGCATGGCCCAGGAAGTTATGGTTCCTCATATGTACAACCTGAATACTTGGAACGAAGTCAAAGAAGCGCTTATCTAATTTAGTTCCAAGAAAGCTTGTGTATGAAGAACCAAGCCTCATGAGGATTACGATACACTAAAATGAAACCTTGATTGAATTTGCGGATTTCTTCTATATCATGCTTAATCTGATGACCTCAAAGATGCTCATATTAATTGATGCCTTAGCTAACATTGTTTCTGGTTAAAATATTAATTTCAACTTAGCCATGCACGTCACTTCTGTCAATAAATCTAAACTCTGTCCTAGACATCAAAGAAGCTCTGTTTGAGGTGGTTGATATACACAAGCTATAAACCACTTGGAAGGCTCCAATAAAGCTCATAGTTTATATAATTGAGGAAACTAATCCCCAAAAAGGTGGAGATTCTCAATTGAAGATATTTCATGAATAATAACAAACTAAAAAAGTTTTCTTAAGAAGATTACTGCCCATGTTGAGCAGGGGAAAGGGTGATTGGCTTGGGGTAAGGTACCTCTAGATTCGACCAACCCAAAGTACCTTGAGCTGAAACATGACCAATTGCTCACACCATGATCATTTGAAACTAACTTAATGAATGCTCCAAAAAGGTTAAGAAGATACAGGCTATTAAATTTTTGGTGCACCTACTGAGAGTGCCATCCTTAATCGCTTGAACACCAATTATATTAACAACGCTTAAGCTCCAGAGGACACCTACCTCAGTCAAGTCTTTGGGTGTCCAAGAGTAATTGCTAAAGCCGGTGATGCAGGACAGTACCTTGCTTTACTAGTAAGAACCACATTATATGTACAAAATCTATTGGAAATCAACAAGAAATATCCTGAGACTGAAATTAAGCTATGCAACGTTCCATCTTACAAATTTTTAGCCTGCCACCAAAATTCAGAGAAACAATAACCAAAGTAGAAGTGGTGAAGAAGAAGGTCAAAGTAGTGACTATTTTGGACCTGGGATTGTCAATCAACGTCATCTCACCCCAGCTCATCAAGAAGATCAAGCTCGCCCTGACCCTTTAGTACACCCAGGATTATAGCACTGAAGGCATAGACTACACCAAAGCAATAGATGCTTACTTTTCTTTCTAATTAGAAGATGCAAAATAGCTTCTCAGACCCAGTGATTGTTTAAACATTCTAGTATGAGATAATTATTGGGATGCAATTTATGATTGATTACAAAGATATAAACTTAAAGGAAGGGTATTTATCTCTCCTTATATATGCAGTTACCTTTGTGTTGGATATTAAAGAATCCAGCAATAAGATATAATCTTATATTGTTATGTACCATGTTTTCACTTTGCCTTTACACTATTCTACTTCTGGAAAAATAAAAAAACTCCTTAATTCAGTAGATGAGGCAAATGGAATACCCTTCTATGCTACTGAGGAGGTAAAAATTAAACTAGGAGAACAAATAATGGTATCTAAAACATAATACTGATAGTACCCCCAAATTACTTATTACAAATCAATTGTTTTTAAGGTCAGCAGATTTAAATAAAGAGTATTAACAGTTGTCCTCAACCCAGCCTATGAGTGACCAACCAAGCTACTATTTGAAACCTGATAATCGCAAATACAAAGTTAAGAAACACCATGAGATTTGAAAAGAACAAATAATTTGAATTGATGAAATTGAAAAAGTACATTTTATTGGCACTTGACTTGATTTTTCCTACCCACCGATAATTTAATTTGCGCCATACCTCAAGTCATATTACTGATTATGACAAATCAAGAGGAACCTGAGAAAGCGCATCAACAACTTGAGAAATATTAAATTTATTTTATCCAAGTCATATTTCAATTACTATTATATATGAAGAACTGAATCCACATCATTGGTGTAGGGGATTTAAGCAAAATTGCTATCAAAGCCTTATATAAAGTCAAAGGTTAAGGAGCAAAATACAAAGTATGAGCTAAACAATTACTGGATGCTGGTTTAATCGTCCTCCCAGAGTCTATGGTCATCCCCACTGCTACTCATAAAGATCAAATAAGGGTCAGAGAATAGTGATGAATTAAAGGAAGCTAAACAGCCTCTTGAAGATGAACAATATCCCATTTTAAGAATTGATTATACTTCGGATCAACTCTCCAGTTCAAACTTCTTTTAAACAATGGACCTAGCTAGTAGTTACTGGCAGATGAATTTGTCTCCATAAGACCCAGAAAAGTGCGCATTAATATACACAGAAGGATTATTATAACCTACCTGGCTCCCACAGGGAATATTTAAAATTTCCACTTTATTCTAATGAGCAATGGAATAAAGCAAGTAAGATTTTAAAAAAGCTGTGTGTTTATCTATTTAGATGACATAGTGGTGCTCACAAAAATCTTGAAAGATAATCTTTACCATCTCAAGTCAGTTTTTCAACGATTATCATAAAGCAACATCAAACTCAAGCATGTGAAGTGTGCCTTCTTCCAACAAAGAGGAATTATTAGGAAATACCAATTCTTGGGAAGGAATTTAATCCTTAAACAATAAGTTTGAAGAAATACCCAAAATGCCTGAATAAAAAGTCTCATAGATACAAAGGTATACTTAAATTATGGGATATCACCAGAAGTTCATCACAATTTCTCAATTCGCCATACCTCTTGGATGCTTACTTGCCAAAAACACACTTTTTGTATGGGTAGTAAAACAAAGAAGTTTGTTTAAAACTATGAAAGATTTATTAAAACAATGACAAAATTTTGACATTCAGAGTAAGGGAAGCCATTTTTTTCCCTTTTTACATATACCTCTGATATAGCTATACTAGCTATTCTCTTGCAACCGGATAAAGAACATTAACCATCAAGTGTTTTATAGCAAAATGCTTTCAAAGGTTGAGCACAATTATTTTATCTCTAAGAAGCAGTGCTTAGCCGTATGTTTGAAGTGAAAAACTTCTGGCCCTTTTTATAAAGTACAAGTTTTATAATTATTACAGATCACGCTTCTTTGAGTAATTACAGAGTATGAAAAATCTTACATGAGGACTAGCTGATGGGCTCTCAAAATCAGCACTACAACATGATATTGTCCATTGAGCAGAGATGTGAAACATCAATGTGGAAGGATTGACCAGAATGGCCATTCTTCATTTAGATAACAGCAATGATGATTGGTTACACAATCTACTCATAAAGCTGGACTCTTGGGAGGACAAAGATGTACCAGTTCAGAAGGTGTTGAAATGTAACTCTCAAATTATCTAGGTTCTCAATAGGTTACTATACAAAAAAGTGGGATCTGACTGGTTAACTTATTTATGGCCTTTGGAATGGGTACCCATCATAATGGAAGCCCACAACACCTTAGAATATTGAGGAGTTAGAAAAGCTTACAAATGGATAAAGAATAAAAAATGAGAAATAATACTAAAAACTCTGTAGTTAAAGTCTTAGATGCCTGCTATTTGTCAAAACAAACGCCACATAATGCTAAGAACAATTATTGACCAATGAACCTTTAGGAATCATTTCATACCATCATTTTAGACTTCATTGGTTCATTACCTAATCCACAGGAGGAAAATCAATATATATTCATAGGTATCGAATGCTTCACAAAGTGGTAAACCCCATTGGTGTTCCCGCGCAAACCACCAAGGCCACTGCCAACTTATTACATCAGTACATATTACTAGACATGGTTTCCCACGGTATTGTTATGCAATAAATGGGAGAAACCTTACTTCAAGAGTTGTGAAGATCCTAGAAACCAGCATGGGTGCATAAAATCTTCTCTAAGCACACCTAAAAATCTTCAACAAACGGAAATCTAGAATGAGTAAATAAAAATCTAGTTTCCAAATTGAAAAAGCTACTTCTGATCCTTTAATCAGGCTTTACCTCCTAGGTAAATTAATTGCTTACAAAATAGAATTATTTATCACGATATCAAAAAGCCCTCATTCAATTCTACATAAGAGAACCTTGTATCCCTGCCTTATTAGAACGTGGAATCACAATTGACATCACCAAAGAGTCTGAAAAAGGTGTTAATAAGATTAGAGCTGCATATTATTAAAGATTCAGCTTGATCATTGACAATTTTCTAAAATGGTCATAAAAGAAAGCCAGTTAGTGAATGCATCCCGCCAGACTTTACCTGCTTTTCGGATTTCTGATTTGTTTCTGTACCACCAAAACCACATATCGCCACGTGTAGAAAAAATATATTCAATCTGGGAAGGACTATATGTTATTACCTACAATCATGGAGATGTATACTCAATTAAGTCTCTATACAAAGGAGATACTATCAACTGCGTACATAGATGAATCCCACGTCAGTAACCCCTGCTAATATTCTCAAAGGGGGTGATGTTGGATACCAGGTTATCAGGCATAATAAGAAAAATATCAAACAGATGAGCCTTTAGGAGAGTATTAGATAAAACTACTCAATATTTATAAAGAAAATCCAATGATTTACATCTAAATTAATTATTAGTGTTACATCAGCCAGTACCAGAAACCCCCTATTGGGTTTGTCTCAAGGCCCAAATTCTTTTGAAAATGTCAAGAGAGTGTATGTAAATCTCTCGTTCCCAGAGAGGTAGTGCAGGAATCACAGCCGCACTGTCAGAGAACTAGCCATTATCAAGATAAGAAAAAGGGCACCGCAGAGGGTGCCGGAGTAAAAAGGACCAAGTACAAGGGAATACAACATAAATTATACTAGTAGATAACAGATAGACAACAAAACTTGGTTGGACTCTAAATGGGGAGTCCATAACCAAGTTTTGATTGGTGCCAGGGTGCTTGGGTGCCTCGATCTAGAGGAGACCAGGGTGTCCCAGAGGTGCATCAGATACATTAGTTAATTTTGTCAAGATAAAATTACCAATGTTGTTGGAGACCTCTTTGAGGAGGTCAGCGCTCAGGTTCACCCAAAGGACCATAAAAAACGTAAACTTAACAAGGAATTTATTTAGGAAGTTGACCAATGAGGAAAGTTGGTTTTGTAAAAACATACTATTACAATGGGGGGAAAGTTGTTAATCATTGGAAGTGTGCTAAGCCTAAGTGAACCAATAATTGCACGCTACCATTGGACAGGGTACTGTAACTCAAAAATTACTGAAAATGATTATAGATTGTAACTGGACTAAAATTGATTTGGTAACATTATAAATGAAACAAGTTTAGATACCCTGTTCCTCAAGCAACCTTAATGAACCATCAGTATTTAGAATGTAGCTGGTGCGTCTAGCGTCCTGGCTGTAATGCTGGACTGAGCATTACGCACATTCACAGAACCAACATGGGCATATCTCGCCTGTACACAGAGTTGGTCAAGGGTATGTTTTAAGTCAGAAAAACTTTGTGACTTGACCTTTTTGGCCTCCTGACGTCCAGCCCTGTCCATAAAATTGGTTCCCTCAATCATGTCATAAAGCCATGACATTATCTTCACGTTCTTTTGGGGCTCCAGCCCCCTTCCAGGGGCTTTCGTTGAGGAAAAGTTCTTGTAAATGGGCCAAATTCATAGCCGCAATTTTTGCTTCAATTTAGGTCCAGCAGCCTGGAAGGAAACGCTCGTGGAGAACTTCAATCAGGTTATGATCTTGAGCACATCCACGCGCTAGTACCCAACTGTTCTTTTCTGTGTCAAATCCCTTCCAGGATACTAATACTCAAGCCTTCTTTTTACTTGAAATGAGGCTTGATCTCCACCACTTCCCACTCTGGTGCCCCATCCACAAGATAAGCTTCTGGAATCTTTGGTGGAGTCCCTCAAAAAGTTAGCTTTCTTCCATGGTAGATGGCAAAGATCCAGAATGATGAAGGAAGATCCAACTTATAAGAAGCGTGACCTACCTTTCTGACAATGCAGAAAGGCCCAATCCTCTTCAGTCCCAGCTTTTTGCATGGCCGCTTGATAGATGTTTCTAGCGTTAAGCATCATTAGATTCCCTTTCTTGTACTCATGACCTACCCATCTCTTCCCATCCATATTCTCCTTATAAGTTTGATAGCTGCAAAAAAGTTCTTTTAAACCTCTGGTGTACTTTATTGATCATTTTTGAAAAACCACCACCGCTTCCTACAATGGGTCCACAACTGGGCTTCACATTATAGGTGGGGTTAAAGGTATAGTTGGAAAAAAAGAGGAAACAATCAACTTATCTCATGTTGGGCGTTGTATATAAATTGGGCCATGAGGAGGTTGGAAACTCAATAAGAATGGTCTGCAGTGGTGTAACACCGCAGGAACTGTTCCAAGCACTGGTTCACTCGTTCAGTCTGGCCATCTGATTGGGGGTGATAGGCATTTGAATGGCAGGGACAAATCTGAAGAGTCTTTCACAACTTTATCCAAAAGATAGAGGTAAACTGGGTCACACTTTCACTAATTATTTCTTTGGGGGACCCCATGAAGAGCAAACACATTAGATACGAAGAGCTTAGCCATCTCATCCGAAGTTGCAGTGGTTCTGCAGTGGATAAAGTGGTCGAACTTTGTAAATGGTCCACCACTACCATGATGGCATAGAAGCCATCAAAAACAGGTAAGAATACAATGAAATCCTCTGATAAAAAAGTGCAAACTCTTCAGCCTTTTAGTCTTGTACCAACAACCCCGCTAGCAGTTGTTAACTTGGTTTCATTTGGTTGTAGATCAGGCACTCCTTAAAATACCTTTACACCAGAGCGATAATTCGTTTCAATTGTAAGTATGGTGAATTAGCTCCAGAGCCTTCGCCTTCCCAGGATGACCAACTATGATTCTGTCATGATGGTCCTTAATGATTTCCAGGCGAAGTGGGCCCATAGGAACCCATAGGCGTCCCTGAAACCACACCATCACATCATTCATGTGTTAACCTCTTGTAATATATTCTTGATTTAACTTGCTCTTGGCGAGGACCATAGTATATTCTGCTGAAAAGAATTGTGAAAGGACCACCTTTCTGAACATACCATATCCTCCGCATTTTCCAGATGAGCAAGCTCTGTCCTGTAGGCTAATGGGGAGGGACATTGGGACACAATCTTACCCGGCGAAATCATTAAGTGGTGCTGTGTACCTCTAACACTTTTGAATTAGAAGCTAGTGCAGGGTTTTGGCTCAAAGCATCTGGTAACCCATTCTCCTTGCCCTTCATAAACTCATAAGAAAACGCAAGTTGGACTAAGGTCTCATTCCAGAGGGTTTTCCGTGAGGTCAAGACAAGAGTTTTTAAGTAATACAACAATGTTTGGTGATCAGTACAAGCGGAATGGTTGGGATGAGCCATGCAAGTGATGACGCCAATAGGTAAGTGCTTCAACCACTGCTAATAACTTTTTTCATAAACAGCGTAGTTTAACTCAGGCAGAGACATCTAAGAAAAATATCTCACTGGATATTCTATTCCATCATCACCTACTTGTAATAAAGCTGCCGCTATGTTGAAGTTGGTGGCATCAGTAGCCACAATAAACTCTTTTTATCTACATCAAAGGACGGACGTAGACAACATGGGTGCACTTTATAGCTTAGAAAGCATCCTGAAAAATGGGGATCACTGGAGCACTTTAGCTCTACACGCCTCATGCAGGGGCGCCCCCACCTGTAAAATTTAGAAACATCCCAATTTCTAATTGTCATCTTTTCTTAGGTTCGATGCAATTGACACCAAATGTCCAGCGTGAGCTGGATCCATGAGGTTGTAAACCTTGGAATTAGGGAAATTTGAAGCGAGGCATAGACAAAATAAGGATGCGAGGTTGCAAACCCTGGAATTAACCTTATTTTATTATTATCAAATAAAGAGTTGTAGATGAACAGGATCCTGATAATCTGATGCCACAACCACCAAGTAGAATACATGATTTTTGAGGGAGATCAAGCCCCAAAATCTTAAGTTTTTGTAAATGCAACAAAAACTTATTGTGCGTGGATCATCAGGTATGATAGGGTAAGGGCGGCTCCAAGGCCACCAGAGAAACCTAAGTGAGAGTGGGAAACAAGAGATAGAATTCCAAATGAAGTTCAGAATTGCATGGGCTCGACCTTAAAGGTCGCCCTTCCAGGGCCTTGCTCAAGCCATTTTTTAGACTCACAAGAGCTTAATCAATAATCCAGGCGAGGCACAACCCAGCGCCCAAACCTGACAAACACCAAAAATCATTTTAAATGGATTGACTAGGATTTGGAAGCTCTGAATCAAAATTTAATGAATGGATTAATACTGTTCATTACATCACCCCCCACTAAAGAAGGACCCCCAAAGAGGGGCTCCGCAGCAGGAGGCTGCCATATGAGGGCTTCCTGGGGCAAGTTTCCTAAAGACCCAGGAAAATTAGCCCAGAGAAATTCTGGGCCCCTCACATAGAAAAAAATAAATGGCAAGAGCAAATTGGACTGGGCTGCCAGAAACAGCCCACCTGGCATGAGGAAGCACGCCCAGTGCTTGGCTGTGGTGCGCCCCCCCTCCCACGCCCCAGTTGGCGATGGTCTTCCTATCCTGACCAGGAAGGCGCTCTCTCCAACTGTAGCGCAGAAGGGGCGCACAGTACAGCATGTCTGGATGGCTGTCCACTTTCCAGACGGACTGTCCATTGGTGAGGGAGCCCTACTTGCCCAGGTCCCCTTGGCGCCAACCAAATCCCTGGTGGAAGGAAGGCCACACCAAAATTCATACTGACGATTGCTTTATCCAGGTTTGGCCATCAGTCATTGGCTCCCTCCGGTGCTGGTTACTTGACAACAAGGACCTGATGCAATCCCTGAGGTCAGCTGAACTGGGGATCTGGTGGCATGCTAGCAGCACATGCGGTTCAGAATAATGTAAAGGTAAGAAATGTCCCAGTTTCTGATTGCCATCTTACCATAGATTTGATGCAATTGACACCAAATATCCAGCGTGAGCTGGATTTTTGATTTAGTAAAAGTCGGAATTAGGAAAAATCTAACCAAGGCAAAGATGAATAAGGATGCGAGGTTGCAAGCCCCAGAATTAACCTTAATTTATTATTTTTGAATAAAGAGTCATGGAAGAACAGGATCCCAATAATCTGATGCTGCGGACACACCAAGTAAAAGACAGGATTTTTAAGGGAGATCAAGCCCCAAAATCTTAAGTTTTTAGTAAATGCAACTAAACTTGTTGTGCGTGGATCATCAGGTAATATAAGGTAAAGGCGGCCCCAAGGCCACCAGAGAAACCCACATGAGAGTGGGAAACAAGAGAGAGAATTCCAAATGAAGTTTAGATTTTCATGGGCTCAACCTTGAGGTCGCCCTTCCGTGGCCTTTCCCAAGCCATTGATTTGACTCACAAGAGCCTAATCAATAATTCAGGCAAGGCACAACCCAGTGCCCAAACCTGATAAACACCAAAAATCTTTTTTAGTGGGGGGTGATGTAATGTACTGTATTAATCCATTCGTTTCATTTTTGATTCAGATTCAGATTATCCAAATCCTATTCAATTCACTTAAAAAGATTTTTGGTATTTGTTGGGTTTGGGCACTGGGTTGTGCCTTGCCTGAATTATTGATTAGGCTCTTGTAATTTTAACAAATGGCTTGGGCGAAGCCCTTGAAGGGCGACCTTTAAGGTCAAGCCACACAATACTGAAAATTTGTTTCATTTTATCTCTTGCTTTCCACTCTTATGTGGGCTTCTCTAGTTGCCTCGTGGTCTCCCTTACCTTATCTTACCTGATCTTCCGCGCACAACAAGTTTTTATCACGTTAACAAAATTTAGGATTTTAGGGGCTTGATCTCCCCCAAAAATCCTGTCTTTTACTTGGTGTGTTCATGGCATCAGATTATTGAGTTCCTGTTCATCTGGAACTCTTTATTCAATAATATAAAATAAAGTTAATGGCAGGTTTTGCAACCTCACATCCTTATTTTTGTCTTTGCCTTGCTTCGAATTTCCATAATTCTTAGGTTACTACCTCAAAAATCCAGCTCACGCTGGACATTCAGCATCTTTTCGAGGACCTAAGGTAAGATGGCAATTGGAAACAGGGACATTTTTGACCGTTACACCACCTCAGAAAATATTTTTATGTGAATCTCTTAAGAAATGTACACGTCCCCAGAAAATTCATCAATTCTTTGACCAAAGTTGGGGTGGGCCACATACAAATTGCCTTCTCCTTGTTTGGAGAGATCATGTGGCCTTGGTCAAACATGACGTTGCCCAGGAAAATGGCCTGGGATCTGAACTCACACTTACTTATCTTCAGCTTAAGGTTGGCTGCCCTTAAACTCTCCATCACTTACCACATGTGTATTTCATGGTGCTCTTGATCAGGAGAAAACACCAGGATTTTGTCCGAGTAAGCCACCACGCACACACCCAGCAGGTCCCAAGGCCTCTTCTATGTGGCTTTGAAAGATAGTTAGGGAATTTTTAACCCAAAGAGCGTAACCCAAAACTGGAAAATTCCTTTCCTGGTACAAAATGCAGTTAGCCACTCCTGACCCTTCTTGATCCAGATATGTTTGAACGCGTTTTTGCAGTGTAATTTGGATAATACTCTAGCCTTCTACACATAGCGATCAATCTGAGATTTTGACGGGATGGGATGCAAATATGATACCATGGTATTTTTGAGATTCCCATAATCTACACATGGGCGTAAGGTAAGTTGGACAATTACAAGTTTGATGTATAGAAAAGAGTGTTTTGGAGGTAAATGCTGATAAAATAGGCCAAAAGACCCTAGTCAATTTTCTGTGGAACCTCACAAATTGGGTAACACTTTATATGAAAACTAAACGGATAATTAACATGAAGTTGGGCAGTCAAATTGCCCTGACTACGCGGAGGAACCTGGGGAATCCTTTGGAGATTACTCCCCCAGCCACGTCTAGTTCCCTTCAAACACCTAAGCAAGGACCACCCCTTTTATAGGCTTGGCGGAGGTCCACCAAGGTGCAACAATTTTTGTTAATGGGATTGGCTGAGATATATTAATTATTACCCCACGTGTATGTATTGTCAAAAAAAATTCCCCATCCATCGTTCAGCCAAAGTGAAGTGAGGTTTCTGAGCTTTGATAGGCTAAATTCCCATATTTCTTAATCTTGATCACACTAAGCTTCAAACTTACCATTGATTTCCCTACGACCCTCAATACAGTTTATTTATTGAATGATCATATAATGAGAATATTTATTTCTTACATCCCGCAAAGATTGATAGTATATAAAAAACTCCAACTTTATAGTCCTCTGTGTTTATTCATTTTATTAGATTTAGTGTTTTCTATCCTCATATTTGTTGGATTTTAGGGAATAAGCTCCAGAGAGAATCTCCTCAATACAAAATTGAACAAGGTACCATCAGCTTTTGTCACAAAGAAAAGTGGAGAGTATACTGAGGAGTTACACTGAAATATCGCGCCTTTAGCTACTGCTCCTTGACCACACATCTAACGCTGCTTTCTACCATAAAGTCAAGAGTTAAATGGGAGAAGATATACGCACTGGATCAACAGTGAATTTGAACTTGCAATCAAACTCTGAATGTGCTGGTAGATCATATGCTGAAGCTGCATCAAACGAAGACACCTGCTTCTCCAAACAGGAAGGTAAGGGTACCTCTATTGAGGGTTTAAGCAACGTAGCAAGATAGATTTTATGAACCATGGGCCAATGGGGCAAATCACCATGAGAATTAGACTGATACAAGAGGAAAACTATTTTAGTAACATTCTTCAAAGTTAAGAAAAAGTATTGTTGTCCATGTTGGTTCTGATGTCAAACTTTCGCTACCACTCTACTCCCAAAATAATGGGGTACATAAGGTTTTTGATTATTTGAAAGCTGTCAGCCAAATGATATTTGCCAACTTGATACTCCATTAACCCCATAACCTTCAGCGTGAGAATACCTTAGTAAGCCCTTCTACTAACCATACCTATTGGCTAGTAATTCAACTCAAGGTAGTCTGCTAGGTCTTGGTAAATTAATTCACAGAGGCTCCTACATCCACCAAAATGATTGTGCTGATTTTCCCTAAAAGGGGATAAAAGGGTAGCATTCAACAAAAAATATCCAGAATGGTCTTTGTTCAAAGCAGAAAACGCCACCGCCTCACAAGAAAACTCTACATCAGGCATAAACATGCCTCCAGGGTATGTTTTGAATCATAGAATGGAGAGGGATAATTGGCCACTCTTACTACTGAGGCCACTTATCCCACCATATCTTTGGCTGTTGCATAAACATTTTCATATTTTAGACGTAGCTCCTTTTCCACCTCCTGTGTTCTGCAGATCATGGTAGGGGTCAAGCGGGGGTTCTCAGGAGTAATCTGATATACCGAAATTGGGTCATCGTCAGAGCCACAAGAGCTAATAGTTGGCTTGTTTTTTGCATGTTATTTGCATTGTAAAATGCATTTGCAGTTGTCAACGACCCCATACCCACTTTGCGGGCCAGTTGTGCCTCCTTATCCAGGGCCATCACCACAAGCCCTTTGTTGATGCTTTGTCCTGCACTGCCAAAATGCAGTGCAAATAAAAAATCGTTTTTGTTAGCTTTGAGCTAGACTTTCCTGGATCCTTAAATTCCGCTAAAACAAGGAGAAAATCAGTGGGGAGCTCTGTCCCATTCAAGGGAAAAACACTAGTCTTGGGCGCCATATATATAGGGGCTGCTGTGGGTGAAATCATCATGGTAGAATCGACATAAACATTTAAATTAAACTCAGGGTTAGAATCCTGATTGCCTTTAAATTTGGCAGAGTTTGAATGAATAAAAAGGATAAGGCTTCTCTTTTTTGGGAGGCGTGCGCAAGTTATTTCAGTCTGTATTTATAGGGTCCGCCATGTGTAAAACAATTTTGGCCAAATTACCTGGCCCTTTATGGGTTGGGGTGGGTAAACCACCCAAAAAGATTCTATCAATTGGGTCAAGTTGGGAGGGAGCGATGCCAAATTGGAGAGTTTCTTGTGGGGGTCCAAGGTGAAATGGAGAAATGACGTTTTAATGACATTAAGAAAAGGTAGGGAATGTGCTTTATCACAAAATTTATTCAGATATAATTTAACTGGCCAACCAGATTGGCGCAGAGAAAAGAATTCGTAGAGGTGTGGATGGAAGACACATTTGAATGATGCCTTAGGACATGCTCAAAACCCTCCACTGATTTCCACAAAAATGGCTTTGCATGGAACACCAAGAAAACCTAGTCAGCGTCCTCTGGAGACAACCAATATAGTAATTTTACCCCACACAAGGGTGGATGAGAACCAGACAATTTTTATTATCAAAAGAAGCTTCCAGTGAGATGGGAGCAAGAGCCTGTTGAACTTTGGAATAGATTATAGGGGAAATTTGTGGAATCACAACAACAGAATCATGAAGGGCCAGAGTCCACCAGGTACAAGCAGGAAGGGTGGTCACTTCCCTGTTGGTAGTCGCATTAATAACGCTGAGATGCACTAATACAAAACCAAATGTGAAAACTGTAGTGAGCACCATAGTGGCCATGACAAAATGGCCAGTGAACCCAAAATACACATAAAGAAAGCCCCACATGGATAAATTAATTTCATATAAAATAAAAAAGTTGGTTGACTAATGTCAAGTGAGTGTCTGTAACTCTCTCATTCCCAGAGAGGTGGTGCAGGATGCACAGCTACACCGCCAGGGAACAAGCCATTATCAAGATAGAAAAAAGGGCACCTCAGAGGGTGCTGGAGCAAAAGAGACCAAGGGCAAGGGTGTACGACGTGGAGTATACTAGTATATAATAGATAGACAACAAAACTTGGTTGGACTCTAAATGGGGAGTCCATAACCAAGTGGAGATTGGTGCTAGGATGCTTGGGTGCCTCAATCTAGAGGGACCAGAGTGGCCCAGAATTTCACCAGATACATTAGTTGATTTTGTCAAGAGAAAATTGTCAATGTTAAAGGAGAACTCTTTGAGGAGTCAGCGCACAGGTTCGCCCAAGGGACCATAAAAAACGTAAAATTAAAAAAGGAATTTATCTAGGAAGTTGACCAATGAAGAAAGTTAGTCTTGTGAAAGCATACTATTACAATGGGGGAAAAAGTTGTCAATCATTGGAAGTGTGATAAGCCTAAGTGAACCAATAAGTGCACGCTACCATTGGACAGGGTACTGTAACTCAAAAATTACTGAAATTGATTATAGATTGTAACTGGACTAAACCTGATTTGGTAACATTATAAATGGAACAAATTTAGAAACCAAGTTCCTCAAGCAACCTTAATGAACCATATGTATTTAGAACTTAGCTGGTGCGTTTTAACTTCCTGGCTGTAATTCCAGACTGAGCATCATGCACATTTCCAGAACCAACCTGGGAATATCTCGCCTGTACACAGCGTTGGTCAATGGTATGTTTTAAGTCAGGAAGGCCTTGTAATTTAACCTTTTTGGCCTCCTGACGTCCAGCCTTGTCCTTACAGTTGGTTCCCTCAATCATGTCACTAAGCCATTACAGAAGGAGAATGCAAATTGAGGTAAAGTAACAGAACCATGGGATTTGAGACAACACAAAATCATTGGATACCTACAAGAACTACTTTTTAAAACAGTGCCTTAGTAAAATATGTGTCTGAATCAACCCTATAATTGGCTTAACTAAAATTAAAACTCGTCTGTATGGGTTATTAATGGCACATATCTCACTTATAAAAATTACACCAAAAAGACATTCATGAACCTATAAGTGGTACCAACGAATAGCCTTTATTCAGATAGCCTCCCCTCTATTAATTGTTTTTTTATTTTCCTTATGGGATTATATTATTAAAGTACCATATAAAAACCCTAAAGATAATATAATAAAGTTACACCTTTTTTTTATATTTCCGTTCTAGTAATTTTTTTCAATAAGCCCCTTCACCTCTTAACATAGGACGGATACTTTAGTTGTAGGAATTTAAGCGAGACTTTGCCAGATTTAGGAAAAAATTAAATACTTGTGAAGGATTTAGACTAAACCAAAGTATTGACTGTCAGGATTCTTGGGTACAGCGCCATTGAGGCTATCAAATGCAGTATCCCTACAGATTTACATTAGAGTTATATTGTATGCCCATGAATATAAGGCTAATTCAGACCACAATCGTTACTTACAAAATATTTATACTAAAAATCTACTTTGGCCACAAACTAGCATGACCAGCAAGCATAAGGATAATTATATTAATCAAAAATATAATTTTAGAATGTTTTTATAGTGTTTATACCAAGTTTTTAGCTTTCATGAAAAAACGTAGAAAACTATTTATAGACTAGTAAAGATTATAATTAAAAAAGAATAAGAATAACCTAAGACCATAAACCAATCTAAAACTATTATTATAATAATCTAAACTGTAAGTCCTGATTACCAGCCCCTCCAACTGGACTGCATATAGCCCCTTAGGGTGTATTAGGGCCTTGCCCTCATGTGACTCCAGTATTTCATTTAAGTATATTGGCTCATGTGGTAGATGAACGTTGGTTTACTTCACTGCTCCTCAAAAATTTCTCTTCTCCTTTTTCTTCTTCTTCCTTATTTAAAATAATAAATGATGTCTAAATGGGGAGGTACCCCAGTGCAGGACCATCAAAGGTACCTTAAGGCCCATCCTACTCCTATCCCAGTTATACATAATTTTAAAAAATCTACTAAAACCTCCACAAACGCCATATGAAACCAAACAAGTCTAACAAGACATATTACATCTTCACTAGTAAGCCCAATTGTGGAATAACACACCAGATCGCTCACCCAGGCGCAATTTTATTCTAATCAATTGCTCATTTGTTTACTCCATGAAAACTATCTTCACTGGTCCATTAGCCATAATAACTCCATCTAAAGTTGCCCCACTGATCTGAGATCTCTACCAATCTTAGATCTCAATATCAAAGGTATATATCAAGTTGTGCAAGAAATTTTAAAATATTCTCCAGCCAATAACGCCCTTCACAACCCTATCAATCAGAATATACCTCATTGGTCCCAGGCCCAGGCCAGTTTATGGGCTCCTCTCAATACTTTAAACCATCTTTAAGGCATCAGCTCCTCCTTAAGATCTGTTGCTAGTTCATAAACTATATTAACCTTTTTTCATGACAATTTATAATTTTATACTTTGTTTTCCGTGGTCTCTGCCTTCCACACCATTTCCAAAATCTCATATATCAATCTAGTAAAGCATGTCGCCATTCACATAGTATTTCTACTGGCCATCAAATGGACGCTAATTTCTATTGATCCAGTGTCTTGAATAGCCATAACAAGGTTTGTGAGTAGCTAACCCTGATCATTACCTCTGATCTGCCAAGTATGCTTCATATACTTTGGCCAAGATTCACCCCACTAATTTGTTTCAAACATAGCATAATCTGAATTCCAAGTGCCCTCCCACTACAATGACTTTAGAATACCTCTAATAAGCAAGGAATGCCTCAGTGCCTAATTTATTTGGGCCTCGCATATCTGGACTATCCAGAGCGACCCCTCAGGTTGCCCCCACTTTTCCCATGTAGACAAATTGATCTATGCCCTGCTTCTGCTGCCACCCTGCGCAGTAGCAAAATTAAGTTGCAACTGTAAACAAATACTAGAGTCCATATGAACACTATAAAGCTTATTCAATTTGGTCAACAATTTTTTGACTTAAATTGTGAAAATACTTACTGTGTTGATCACTTCAATTATGTGCTCCCTAATTTCAATCTTAATTAAAAAGATTTCTTTTCTAAAGGCCAGCAAATGCAAAATCTGAAGAAGTTATCATCCTTCATGACTCTCCCGCCGCTGAGGATTGCCATCAAAAGACCTGGAAATTGCCTCCTTTGATGCCCTTTAGTTTGTTGTAGGGGCCTTTAATACATTCTTGAACTATTATTTTCATGTTGAACCTTTATAACAGCCCACTTCAGAGTCGTTGGGACATCTGTGCTCCTCAAATTTTGGGCTCTCCACTGGGATCTAACATAAAATATACTGTAAGACCAGTCTTCTTTTAATAAAACGCTTCAATACGTATAAAGATGGCTACTAACATGGACGCTATCCACTCTTTACTCTGAAACCACATAGAAAATTGCCTACTTTTTTAGTATAAATCTACACTTTAATTATTACCCTGCTCTTCTCCTGATGGACTTTTTGTCTCAAATATCCAGACCTGGTAGCAGGTTCAGACAGCACACATAACAGCCCCACAGTTTACAACAGCCAGTACCGCTTCTTTAATGAACTTTACAGTGATGGAGGTCCCTTCAGTCCCTTTTACTAAGAGACTGGAACAACTATTGTTGCCCTGGAAAACTTCAGGTGCTTTTTGTTGCTGGGAATTCCCAGACCCCTATGATAATGCCAAATGGGGTGCGGTTCTCCTTGATGAATTGAATAAGATGCTCGCTTCTGGGTTCTTGGTGTGTTACAATCTGCAAACAAGATGGGGGTCAGAAAATTAACCATATGGATTTCTCCAATGATTGATTGCCATTTAGGATGAAATAGGACAATCCCAAAGGTATGATTTACTTGACTGGATTTTGTGGATATTGGTAATTGCTTGGTAGTTGCTCCCCAAATATGGGTTGAGCCAAATCCAGTATTCCGCCAAGATTGGAAGATAGGTTTGAGTGGGGCTATCGTGGCCCTGAATTAGTATAAAGATCACCAGTGACTAATAGATGAGGATAATCCAATTGGTTTATTTATTATATGTTGGTGGATCCTGATAATTTCAAGTTAGAGATGGCCAAAGTCGTTTTCAGAATCTGATGTTTTGACAACTATGAAAGTTGAACCCGAGCTATCACCTAAGGCAGGCTGAACCCTGAGTAACCAACTAATAAGAGTCAAAGTGTTATTGGCAATAAGCTAAGATGTCCCGAGTTGCCTGAGTGACCAAAAATGCTTCTGGCGCATAATTAATAGATCAAATCCCAATTTTATATTTATTTATATATAAGAAATTTATATGGTTCACCAGCAACTCAAGACTGAGGATGAGCCAAAACTAATAATTGGTCATCAGGAAGGATGGGGAGAGAGGTTTGATGCCAGGGGAGAGAGTAGCTCAGAAGAAGGCTGAGAGAATGGTTGGCTAGAAGATCCGGCAATAAGTCAATAGGTTTGAGATGGGTGCAGTAGCCCTATTGTACATATAAATACCTGGCGCTTTCCTTTCAATAAAGATCTCTCTTTGCCTAATCTCCCTATTGATTTAAGTTTATAAATGTTCTTATGGGTTGAGGTTTAACTGGGGGATACCTGAATGGCATTGGTGACATGCCAAGGGATCAGTAGGCGCTGCTAGCCCCAACACCTAAGGTGAAATGGCAAGGGCTGATCAGTCTTCATAGTATTTGGCCTGCTAACCAGCGGAGCCCACTGTCACTGTAAAAGCGATTTTCTGACAATGGGAAATCCAATATCATTGCTTGTCTTAATTTCTCTTGCAGTGCAAGCCCCAGAGTCCAGAGCCTCACGCATTCACTGCCTCTTTACCTCGGCCAGGGAGTCTGACCTGCCTGCTTTTGAGGCCTATTCTGTTATGTTCCCTTTGATGGAAGACCTCCTGACATCGCGGCCACTGCCTTTAGGGCTGCCTTACCTCAACCTCCCCGCTCCACCCCTCCTGAGTCCCTCTTCCTGATTCCTCAGAAGCTACCTCCTCCTTATTCATTCATATGGAGCCAGGACCTTATAGAAAGTGACAACGGTAGTGGCTATTCCTTTACCCTCCCAGGCATCCACCTCTCAGACTAGTTCACCCCTATAAAAACCCACATCCCCTCTTCCGTTGAGGTAAAAGCCCTAGGAAGCACTCTTTTGGGGTGTCTTTACTGTCTCAGCCTGTGTCTTGTTAAATTTCTGCCCCACTCAGATCCCACTGGCACATCTGACACTGACCTTTTCCTCCCCTATGATGGGGAGTAGATGGTTTTTGCCCTAAAACCTAAGAGCTTCTATTCTATCATATTACCAGGAAATCTAGAAATGTTCTTGGGGGCAAGCATGCCAGTCCAGCTATTTGGCTCCTAGAATCCAAATCTTATTCTGGCCCTTGCTCCCATTCCCATTTCTCTCTCGCTCTCAGCGCCCATTAAAAAAGGTTGAAATTATTTTCTGTTTCTTATTACCTTCTGCATTGACTACCTGAGATTACTATACAGGCTCTTCTGGACACAGGGGCAGCTAAAGCTTCATAAAACTCATAGTTTCATAATCCTTCAATCTGTTTACAGATGTGGCTCCCTAATACTGGGAGAATCATCATAACTTGAATTGCCACATTTTATGGCGTCCAGTGAAGTTCTCTGTCCATACTTCTGCTTCTATGACCATTTCTCTGCAGTAAACAAATTGTTATACCCCATGTTTATTGGTGAAGTTGAATGGTGTTACCAGCTTATCAACATTAATATGGACTTTAATTCCATCTCTTCTTATGATATCAACCTTAATGGAAAAGTTCCTTTTATCACATTCCTCACCTGAAGCCTCTCTGATTTTAAACTCGCCTTCTGCACCTTCCTACATGGACTAACACTAAACTTGATTTTTCTGCTTAACCCCTTAAAATGTCTTTGACGTGAGATTGGATACCAGATTTCTGTCCACTAAGAGTATGAATTGGAATTTTAATTGACGATGGACTAGTCAAGATGAATTGCCTTTTATACCTGTACACTAAGGAGGAGAATAAACCCATGGAGAAATGGCTGGATAAATTGTAAAGTAGGACTGAATCTTCAAGAAGTCTTCCCCATTGCCTCTCCATTCATCTTACCCAGACAACGGATAGTTCCCTGTAGACCTGTGTTAACTATAAGCACATAAACGACATAATTATCCAAGACCCCTAACCCCTGCCCTTAGATTAGTCCATTGTTCAAGTTATTGCAAAGTCTCAGATATTCTCCAAGCTAAACCTGATCAACGATTTTAATCAAGTGAGAAGTAATTAAGTGAAGCTGTGGCTCACTATAACGGTCAAGGCGATGCCTGACTGCCACATTGCTCTAATCTTCCCTAGGGTGATGATCGAGGCCATGAGATAGGGGCACAATAGCTACAATTTTTGTAAATGGCAATCTGACAAATCAGACGCCTCAAAATTGAAGCTAAATGAAATTTGTGAGGCTGATGAGGAAGGAAAGCCTCAAAAATGGCGCTCTGGCCAACCAGATGCTGCCAAATCAAATATTACTAAATGCAGTGATGAGAGAGTGGACCCTCAGACACAAATTTCTGGCCAACCAGGTGTGGCCAAGTCCGATGTCCCAAAATGTATTGACAAGGATGAAAATCCTTGTGAATGGCTCTCTGGCCAACCAGATGCCGCCAAATCAAATATTACTAAATGCATTGACGAGGGAGTGGACCCTCAGACATAAATTTCCAGCCAACCAGATGCAGCTGAGTCTGAGGCCCCCAAATGTATCCATAAGGACGAAAATCCTTATAAATGGTGCTCTGGCTAACCAGATGCCGCCAAACAGAATATTACTAAAAAGGGCAACGAGGATAACCCTTGTAAATGGCGCTCTAGCCAATTGGATGCCGCCAAACCCCTGTTAGCAATATCTAGGAATATGGACAAAGAGAATGGCCTGGGCTTTGAGAAGAATTTGAAGCAAAAAAAAATGAAGAAAAGTTTCCAAAACTGCAATGGTACCCATTCCTAGTTCTAAAAATGGGTCTCAACAAGAAAATCAAGGGTCTAGATCCTTGGGTTATGCCCCTCATTGAGAAGATGCCCATGGACTCCGTGGAGAACAAGACCTGCTCTTCTCCCTAAGCTCAGTATAAATCTGAGCTGACAAATCTGTTAAAGCAGTTTTGTCTTCTATAATATTTAAATAAACTTAATAAAATCTAAAATAAATTCTTGAAATTGGAGGTCAATTTTATTAAGCATTAAGGGAAACTGCACATAGACCACAGCTTGGACTTTGAAAAGGCCATTGAGTCTTTATATGCTCTTTCTGGGGGTCAGGCCCTCTTTCTGAGCGCCAGTATAGTCCTGACTGCGGCACAAACTTTTATAGTAAAGTGCTTCCCACATAGTCGGATTAGGGACATTTTCGCAACAGGATTATCCTACTTGTGGGCACTTACCTGGGCACTCTTGCCTAACTGCTTTGTGGCAGTTTTAGAGAGCCCATCCGTAACACTCACGTTTACCTGTACTAGTCAAGGGATTCATTTCAGAGTTATTCCCTTTGAGTTGAAGAACGTACTAGCAACCATCCAGCGCCTTGTTGACGATATCCTTGGTGACTTTAATCTTCATCCATTGCTTACATTGATGACATACTGAACCATTCCCCAAACCATGATCAAAATGCTAAAAATCTAAAAGCAGTGATGGCTGCCCACCGCAGGGAGGGTCATTTTTTGAAGACCTTTAAGTGAAAATTCTTCCATAAGGAGGTGACCTTCTTGGGAAACCTGGTCTTGGGTAATTGGTATGCAGTTCCTCCTTGCAAACTGTACGCTATATAGTCTTGGCTAACTACAACCTTTTAGAAGCAACTCATGAGTTTCCTTGGCATGGTAACCTTACTTTAAAAGTTCTTCTTTCCTCTTTCTCAGTTAAAAGCTTCCCTACACCCATTAACTGGGAAGGACACTCCCTTCAAATAAACAGACGAGTGCCATCAGGCCTTTAAGCCATTGTCAGGATTCAAACATTAACCAAAATAAAGCTTTAGCTCTCAAATTGTATATAGATGAGCCAACTATCAAACCATCTTGATTGAAGCTTGCCATTTAAGGTGCACTTGAGAAGTTCAATCAGGAATTATTACATATGAAGGAACCAATGGAGATGCCTTCTGAACTGGATCTTCAGTTTCCTGCAGCCATGAAAAGGAAAACTCCAATAAATACGATCACATGGTCATTGATAATGAGAACAATGAAGGCATCAACTGGGAAGTTGATTCAGAATGACTTGGAAGATCCTAGCCTTAGAGAACCATGGTATTCTTCTCAGCAATGCATCCCAACTCGCACTATATGTATAAAAAATTAGTAAAAAATTAGTCTGTTTAACTTATCTCCTTTGTCCTCTATAATTGCTACTCTGATTTTACCAGCTTTGAGACCAATTAATCCCTTGGCTTTCACCCTAGAAAACTTATAATCCAACTGAAGTGGTGCTCACTACATGGCTGCTCAAGATTTGCAGTGAAA
>JAKSZP010012427.1:0-51970 GCA_022478985.1 Massospora cicadina
TATCATCCCAGGTGTCAAGGGTCATGAGGAGGTCATGAAGCCTCTCAGCTTAACTATTATCCAGGTGAAGGATAGGCAGCTTTGTCAACCCAACAACGCTCATATGGCAGGTTCCAGCTTAGTACAAATCTTCATATCATAGGGTTGAAGCTTTAAGGCCCAGCGAGCTAATTGCCCAATTAGATCTTTCATATTTTTTAACCAATTTAAAGAGGCGTGGTCAGTAAACACTCTAAACGAAGTCCCATATAGAAAAGCGCGGTAGTATTTGACAGCAATAAGGACAGCTAGGCACTCCTTCTCAGTGACGCTGTAGTTGTTCTCAGTTTTTTAGATCATTTTAATAAAGTAAGACATGGGATGATTGGCCCAATACTCATCCAATTGAGCCAAGATAGCTGCAACAACGTAGTCAGAGGCATCCATGAGCAACATGAAGGGCTTGCCATAGTCAGGGTGGCAGAGTATAGGCCTTTTTTGTGATAGCTCCTTCAGGGTATCAAATATGGCTTTTTTGTCAGCACCCCAATGGAAGGGGATTTTCTGAGCCAGGAGGCGAACAAGGGGATCGCTGAGCTGAACTAATTTTTGGATAAATTGATGGTAGTACCCCATCATGCCCAAGAATACATGGATGCCATATAGGGTTTTGGGTGCTGGCATCTTTAGTATTGCTTCAAATTTATCTTGTAGTGGTTGTATCCCTTCTTATGAGAAGGCTTGCCTGAGAAAATTCAACTTCTTTGTAACTAAGTACACTTGGAGGTCTTTAGCTTGATTTTAGATCCCAAAAGCGTTGAAACACCTCCCTTGGTGCGTTAGATGCTCATTTAACACCTTGGAGAATACTGTTATGTCATCGAGGTAGACAATAACACACTCAGCTTAAGATTCTGGAGAATATGATCCATCGCGCGCTGAAAAGTAGCAGGCGCATTACACACCCATTAGGTATCCAAGTGGGTTGGAACAAACTCTCACTGCAGATAAAGGCGTACTTCTCCTGATCCTGTGATGAAAGGTCCATCTTCCAGTACAAACTAGCCAGGTTATGGCGGAGAATAATTTAGACCTAGAGAGCTGGGCCAGAGCGTCATCAATGCAGGGGATAAAATACCTATCCTTCTTAATGAGGTAGCTAAGTTGCAGTAGTATATAACTACCTGATGACCTAAATTTTTATTTTTATCAATAGGAGAGGGGATGGCCAAGGGCTTTGGGAAGGCGCTAGCAACTCAGCGTCCAGCAGCTGCTTACGCTTTATCCGCATCTGTAGCTCCTCAACTTTTGATTTTTGGTAAAGTTTGGAGTGGATGGGTCGAGCTTCCCAGACATCAATTATATGAGTCCAACCCTTCATGTGCCCATAGTCAGTGTCAGATTTGAAGAAAAGCAGCTGTAGGAGTATAGCAGGATGTGGACTTTATCCAGCTCAGCTGGGGCTAGTTCATCTGAGATATGAACGGAAGGTAGGGTAAATAAATACTGGTCAGCGGGTAAGACCATATCTGCATAGACCCAATACAATGAACTTGCTTTATCTCCTCAAGGGGAATCAGCATGTCTCTTCCTATCTACTGATGATCCTTGACGACCATATACTTCTTGGTGATATTTTTAGCAAGAGGTTAATAGGTCGTTGATGGGAAGGGTCTAGAATGCCCAGCAAAACTCTGGGCTTTAAAGAACTAACTCTATCAATGCTAACTAGGTGCAGTAGACAGTTGTGTGGGATTTGTAACTAATCTTCGTGTCAACTACCATTTTTTCACCAGCCTTGATGACCATCTCTTCAGAAGCATAGAAAAGGATATCTTCCAGGCGTCTACTGATTGAGGCAACATTTTTGTATGCCATCCTGCCATGGTGTAATGTAGGGATAAGGAGGAATAGGGATACTCAACTGTGCAATCATAATCTTTTTAAAAAAGCTCCTTATTGGTCAAAGTTATGGGTACCTCATAGTTAAGCAGGGAGAGATAACCCTGCTTCAAGTTATTAACTTTTTCATACTCGAGCATGACTGGGTACCAATGAGTAAATCATAGGTATTGTTAGCCAAGGCCACTGGTGGAGCTGACAAGATGAGCTTCCCATAACGGATGGGCAGAGAAGAGTACGCCCCAATGGCGCAGGTGCTGTTTATGCAGTTCCAAATTCTTGATTTAGTCAAGGTCAGGGGCCAGTTTAGTTTTCTATGAGATTTATTGACACAACGTTCAGTTGGGATCCAGTGTCAAGGATAACCTAGCCCGCACTCCATTGACAACAATCTCCACCTTGGTTAATGTTCAACCCAAGTTGAGGGAAAGAGCGAGGACCTCCTTTAGATGGAGAGTGGAGTAAAGTCTTTTGGCAGTCTAAGGATATTTCTCCTAGATAGATTGCAGGGTAAGAACACAATGGTTAGGTCAATTCAAGGTGGCAATGAGCTAGTCAGCGTCACTGGCAGTGTCATTGACCTCAAAGCCCCTCAACACTTGGAGTAGATAAGTTTGGTGGGGGATTATAACATGTCCACTCTATCAGGGTTCAACCTATTGTTATCTTCACTTCACCTTGAGCTCCTAAGACATAGTGACCGACATCTTCACAACCCCCTTCAGATTAGTCTTCAGAGAGATTTAAAATGCACTTCAAAGATTCCAATGGTTGGAAGGTTTGGTCAGGTCTTTCTTTGTTGCAGTTAAGGCCATGGGGGCGCTCAATTACCAAGGTAACCTTTTGAGTAGAAGCTGTAATGTTACAGCTATACATTTAGCCTTTAATGCAGGGAGTTTGGGCTGCCCCATTGCTACAGGTTTTGAACTAGAGATGGCCAGAGAAGATGATGAGGGGGATAGAGATATTGCCTTGGTAGGACGTGACAAGCGAGGCACATTAAAAGGCCTCTCTGACGAAGAAGAACAGGGCAAAGTGATAGCTAACTTCACCATCTGCACTTTATAAGCAAGAGATGGAGGGGAGCGCTGCCCTGTCACTGCTAGTATCTTTACCTATCTTCACATGTGGGAAGAGCATCTCATTGTGGCAGCTCTGCGGGAGCAGATTTACAAAGGGAGACAGCCATAGAAGAGTCTGGAGAGGTTAAGGTAGATTCTCAATTCAGAGCTCATTGCGTAGTAATACTTTCATAATAGTCAGCCACTACTAACAAAGGCTCCTTGATATCCCATATGTTTTTGGGAGCGCTTGAAGGCAGAGATATGCATCGCCAAAGAGGGATGAGACGCCAATCCAGCCAAATAGCAGCAATAGCATTGTCAAGAAGATGCATTTTGGCAAATAATAAAGGTTGAGTTTTACTATAGAATCGCTCAACAAAAGAGGTGATTGACTCTTACTCTTTCATCTTAAGGCACATAAAGGCCTGTTTTTGTCTTTTCAAGCTCTGCGCTGATTCAAACTCCTCAATGAGTGCTTTTTTTACCTCTATCCAACTTATAGGGTGTCAATATAAGTACCATCACCTCTTGAGCGGAGCAGCTGAGGCAGGGGATGATGTACTTTACTTTTTGGGGATAGGTTGTCCCTTCCGTAACTGCCTCATACATGAAAAGGAATGAGGCAATGCTACTCTCACCTGGGGTAACTTTGTCTCTGAACGGGGGTGTTGGGTTTTTCCCTGGACTAGGTGAAAGCCTTGTCCAGGGGGAAAATTGATATAATTAATAAAAGGGCTTATTTTGCAGATGGCCCAATAATTTGAGAATAGATTTTAATTCAACCAGAAAACTGAATTTGAGGCTTTTCCCAAATTATACTGAATTTGGGGAAAATGTACATTTCCTATCTATTATCTAATCTCTATCCACTCTTTATCTATTCCCAAATATCCTAGTATCGGGACTTTCCTACAGGTCTCATGACACTACCCTTAACTATCCCTATTACTATCCTTATAATCCCTAATCCTATCCTTATATTTTAGAGCACTATAAATAGTGCTAAATACTTCTAAATAAAATACTTCTCCCCTAAACTCTTATTTTATTTTACTTGACTTTATGAAAACCATCTCATTCAAGGTTTTAACTTTGAAGCCTGGCCTTCGGATGATTGTGCCACCAATGATCCCTCCCTGGTGGCCCAACAAGTTGGTGCTTTCTACCAGGTTGCTTCCGAGTTGCACTATGAAGATATAGCCTCAACCTTGGATGAAAAGAGTTTTATAATCCTCAGTAGGTTCTCCAGACCCTGACCTTTTGGCATACCAACACTGAAATGGCCAAGATGCAAAAAGTGTGGGAAATGATTTTACCAAGAAGAGCTTTACATTTCCTAGAAGAGAAGATCCTGTACGCTTCAAAACACCAGGCCAACTCAAGCCCTTACTCAAATTTAATGTATATGCCTGAAATAGTTGAAACAGATGAAAAAGAGCAATATAGCCAACATAATAAACTGAAGAGATTGAAAAAGGCAATACTTTATTATATACAGGAAGCAAAATATACTAAGGAAAATGGGACATTGACTGAAAAGAAGCTTGGGAAAATATCATGCAGAGAAATGACTACTGGCCTATAGGATGGGTTTCCCATTATGAGGAGAACCTATTTAGATTTCTCACTAAAGTGAAGCATTATAAAAAGAAAATGACCAAATTGATGATTATACTCCAGTCAAAGAGCGAAGATCAAACAAATTTTTATTCTCAGAATTTAAAAACAACAAATGATTTTAACACTATTAATAACATTTATTTAGGCAACCAAAAATCGAATCTCCACAATGACGTCATTTCCCACTCTGATTTTGTGAAAGAAATCAGAACAAAATTTTATTGGGTGTTTAAAATTAAAAGTGCCTGACATTAATTTGGACAAGCATCATCTGAGCAATTGGACTAATCAAGTTGGGCCAACAAGTTGATAATTAGCTTCTGAATTTGATGCAGGCAGCAAGCTGCAGGAAATTTTGGGAAGCACCAAAAGCAATCTGTGCGACGATGTGCTTTGAACGCCAGGCAAAATACCTGGTATTTACCTTCAAAACATTGAAAATAAGCTTGATGACTCATTTCCTGTAACACTACCACTTTCTGACTTTGACGGCGCCCCTCCAAAAATTGGATCAGATATTATTAAGATGAACGCTAATCCCTATGAAAACACAGATCTTAAAAAAGTGAAGCTCAATAACCCTTTCAGAAAATCTTCCACTTTCCGACTTTGGTGGTGCCCCTCCTGAAATTGGGCCACAAATTCCTAAAGCAAAAACTCTGGATTACCTGGTTTGGCCCTCAGATTTGGATATTGACGACCCCAACTAAAATGAGAGCCAAGAAAAAGCAAAGCTCAACAACTCCTTTTTGGCAATGCTACCACTCTCCACCTTTGATGGCTCCCCTCCAGCGATTTGGCCCAACCTTACAAAAAATGATTGCCAGTCCCAAAAAACCTGCCAACTGCTGCCCAAGTCAGAGATGCAGCTTGTCTGTTTTGGGAATGATGGGCTTTGCCACAAGGTGCTCAGCAGCACATTTGGACTGCATCTGAAGTGGTTTAGCAAGGAGAACATTCACAAGAGCAAGGATGTTCACTTTGAACTCCACCTCAACCTTGAAGCCAGCCCCCTCAAAAGACTAGATACCATGGCTAGCAGCGGATCACAGATTGAGGAATTTAAACCTAACTTTGAAGAGCGATTTGAAGGCTTTACCACTAAGGCCTACCTCCAAGAACATGCTGTAATTAACCGTTGGGGCAAAGAATTCTACCAGCAAGATACTAGCATCAACCCAATCCATAGCGCCCCTGTTATCTATAACTTTACCCTGGATGATATTGGGGTGGCCTTGTTATACACTGCCAGTATTGCTAACCTGATCTGCATTACGACTGAGGCTCAGTCCACTCCCAAGCTTATGCCCTTCATTTATTTTAACCCCCTGGTCACAATTTACTCCCCTAGGACAAGGCTTGGGGAGTCATTGTTAGGATTCTCCCTCGATTAGGTGAAAGCTTTGTCCAGGGGGAAAATAGATATAATTATCCAAAGGGCATATCTTGAAGATGGCCCAAAAATTTGAGAATAGAGTTTAATTCAACGAGAAAACTGAATTTGAGTCTTTTCCCAAATTATACTGAATTTGGGGAAAATGTACATTTCCTATTCATTATCTAATCTCTATCCACTCTTTATCTATTCCTATATATCCTGGTATCTGAAATTTCTTACATATCCCCTGACACTACCCTTAACTATCCCTATTACTATCCTTATAATCCCTAATCCTATCCTTATATTTTGAAGCACTATAAATAGTGCTAAATTCTTCTAGATAAAATACTTCTCCCCTAAATTTCTTATTTTATTTTACTTAACTTTATGAAAGCCATCTCATCCAAGGCTAAACTTTGAAGCTTGGCCTTCAGACAATTGTGCCAATAATGATTCCTCCCTGGTAGCCCAACAGGGGGTTTGTTAATAACTGGAGCAGCCTCATGAGAAGCTTGGCATGAGCACGGTTCAAGAGATTCAATGTGATACAGGGCGCAGGCTAGTTACTGTGCTAAAGCATCCAGCTGAGGTTCAGAGGCAGCGGGGAGGTTGTGAGGGCAAATTACCCCAACACCCTCCATTTTTATAATTGTTTTGTGGTGTAATACTCCCTGCAGTGAGCACCTCTTATTGGAAATCAGGCTTTTGGTTGGCTCGCTGGTGCATTTTCAAACCTGGTTTTCACAATTAATGGCAGGAGAAATATGGTTCTCTACTGCTAGGATAAATAAATTTTTAGGGGGTTTTTTATACTACTTGTTTTTAAACAAATATACTAAAATAACTTAAAGGATTATGTATTTTATGTTTTATACTAATTTCCAGGGGGATAAAAACAAACCTTCTTGATATCTAGCAGATTAGTATTTAAACTATATCAAGGTTTGAAGGGAAATCAATGCAAAGTTCAGATTAGCTTTGTAATGTCTGAATTGTGTAAAATGGGGCTTTAACCTATCTGAGCTCTGGAAACTCACCACGCTTTGATAGAACAGCCAATAGAAGTTGGTTTCAGATAGGGTGTATCCACAAGGCAACAATTTTATATATTTTACCTAATCATTAGGGAAAAAATATTTTCACCTTTTGGGACCCTTCCTACACTACAAAAGGGGCTGGTCTCCATGTTGTAATTTGAACTATGTTGAGAAATTAACCAGATGGATTCTATCAATAGTATCAGAATTAGGGGTGTCAGTTAGTCAGTATAATTGCTGGCTAATCGCCTAGCTTGATACTATTTAGTATCATAATAATATTAATTTGAGTTTAGTTTTGGCAAAATCTGCGTTTGCCACTAGAATTCCAATTTGAAAAACATTGTGGGAATTTCTAGTGAAAAGCCAATGAATCTGTAACCATCCATTCAAATATGGTTCCACTGACTAATTCAGAGCACTAGTGACTCATTCTGAGGATGCTCAAAGTTTTATTTATAATTATTTAACTGAGTTAATCTGACCAGGGGACAGACATTACCAAACTAAAACTAAAAATAATAATAAAAATAAAAATAACGTTTCAAACAAAACGCCCAAAATGGTTGGATTGATTGAATTATACCTAACAAAATATCTAACCAGGTGGGCAGCGAATACTGCTATTTCTCCATGGTGGATGGGGAGGGGGGATCAGGGGGCTCATCTTCAACTGCATCCATCTCATTCCTGAGTAGGGTGCGTGTTAAGGCAGATAGTAAGGGTGTGGGGGCATCAGCAGCATGGGGTTTGATATCCTTGTTGACTGGAACTTCCAAATAATTGCCAGCCATCATTATACCAACAATGTATTTGCCCAAAGTGTCTTCAGATTTGAGGCGGGCATCTAAGAATTTAACAAATGTGGCAATATTGGTTCAGGTTATTTTTGCTTTCAGATTCCGTGCTACTATTACACGTTCTGGATGGCTTCAGTGACATTTTTTTGTAAAGTTTTCATGTTGATCTTACTTTGTGCAGTAAGGTTTATGGGGATGATGGGAGGTGGAATACCTCCTGCAAGTGCAGCCACAGATTTGGTGGAAGCTTTGCAAAGCGGATGGCAATCTGGTGTGGTGGCTGCTTCTACTGCTAGCTGGTGGTCACTGTAGAATGGTTTGGCAATAGGTTGTGGGACATATCTCTGAGGTGGGAATTTTGCATCCTATTCTGCATTACAGAGCCACTCAAGTTGCAGCATCAGTTCTTCAATGACGTTACCTGATTCATCAATTTCAACTGATAATTCACATGGATTTTGGTTGAATTGTATTAGGGAATCAGCATACGGTTGAGGTTTGTTTGATACGTTTGCAGATGCATGGGTGTTGAATGGTTGACTGGATCTAAATCATCATTTATCATAAACCAAAGAAATCCTAAGTATATCTGAACTTGAATTTGTGGCCTAGCAATTTCACTTAATTATATTTGACTATGATGACATGGGCTCGAGGGCTTTGTTGGTTAGGTCAAACTTAAATTTAAGTTTTGATTTAATGACTTGGGCACGCGGGCTTTGTTGGTCTATGTCAAAATTAGTTTTTAATGTCAGTCGAGTTTTTGATCAAATTAATTACTAATTAGTGATACAAATCGCCTTGGTATGTGCTGCCAATTGCATGTGAAAGTAAATTGGTTCAGCTACTTTGAAGGTATGACGAAACGCCATTTCAAGGATGATGATGGTGTTTACTCTGACTCTGAGGCTGAGCATGATGCCCTGAGTCAAAGTATTTGTAGACGTCATTGCAAACTTTTTACATGGCCAAGGGGCACTGAAAAGTAAGGCGTCATGGGTAAGATTGGTTAACATCAAACCCTATAAGTAACCCTTGCATTTACACTAATAAAATACCCTTTAACTTCTGGATTAAGTTTTGAATTTATCTTATAACCTTTTTGCGTTATCACTTTATTTTATATTAAAGTTATATTCCACTTGGGATCAGTAGGATCAGGGGAGGGGCCATCATCCAAGTGAAACGACTGGGTATACAATTGAAGTATTACCAAAAAGCTATATCATAAATCTAAAACACCATCCTGTCTATTATCCTCACACAATAGATGCTTGAAGCCGCAGTTTCCATCAAACAACAAACCAGCCATCAGGTGAAGCCCAAATCTTCAACAATGGGATAAAACTGGGATCCAATCTGATGTTTTGTTGGATAAATTATTTATGGCATTGGGGTAAGGTAGGTGCTGATTGGTGGCTGTAGGTGCAGCTGCAGCATCAGGCATTGGAGGAGGAGAAGGTAGGATAGTACCCCATGTTGGAGTTGGCGTGGGGTGGGCAGTGGATTGGTGGGCATTGGTGAAACTTTCAGCGTTGGTGGAAATTTCTGAGTATGGGCAATTGCATTTTCAGTGGTCTAAGTTTAAACAGGATGGACAAATCATCCGTCCGCCCTCAACGCAGGCCCATAATGGATGGTCAAGGGCAGATGGGATGGTGGCATGAGGGGGAATTGCCAAAGAAATTTTTGTAAATTCAGGGCTGATCATGGCATACACCCAAGGCCCAGCGAGGCGTGTGGCCCCATTTGGGACCACAAATTGTAGGATGGGGCTGGCACTGTAGGCTGCCAAACCTTCCATCAGCTCCTGGTTGAGCACTTTGGAAGGGAGGTGGGTGGGCAAATCAGCAAACTGGACCACCAAGGTGGTGTCTATTGAGAGCTGGGTCTGAGTTGTTAGGAGGGGAATATTGTTAAAAAATTAATGGCACCGTTGCCGCAGTGGCTGCATCAGCTTCACAGGGGAAGCCAAGATTATAGTACCCCTTATAGGGGTGGAAGTCAATAAAACAGGCTGGTGTCATCACCACCTGAGCCATTCTGATAATGGCTTGGTTGTCATAGGGGAAGAATTTCCCATATTTGACTCTAAGGATGAAATGCATATTGCTCCGGGGGAGCACCAGGGGACAGTGAGTCACTGCTTGAGTTTGGGTGAGATGGGCATCAAGATCCTTGGGAGGAATGAATCATCCCAAGGGTTTGGAATGACTGGGAGAGCCAGTCCGAGTGCATTTTCCTGTTGGACAGAAAATGGAGGGAGGAGTTTTGCTGCTGCTCCACGCTGGGATAGTTGGTGGGGGATCTGATGACATTGGAGCAAGACTTCAGTGTGCGATTAAGTGTTTGCTTTTAATTTACTGAAATTAATTTGCTCAAAAAGTTATGCCAATCAGAGAGAGGTTGTTAAGGTTTATTTATATTTAATAGATTATTACATAATTGACCAGCGACTTGTTCCAAGGATGGGTCAAATGTTAGCTCCGGGTTTCCTCAGGTTTTTTGGTCTTCCTTGGGTTTTTAAAGACAAATTAATTAACCCTCCATAAATGCCCAGAGTCAGCAAGTATCAGATAGAAAATGAAGAATTTCTATCATAAGATGAAGATATAAGGATCACAAATATACCTGAAAATTTTATATACAATTTGTTCATTAATGATGGACTTGCAAATCTCAGTCCCTGTGTCTAATCAAAATGTGGAAACTATGACTAGAATAATTATAGAAAACATCTTCCCCAGAACAAGAATAATAACTGATAAATGGTGAGCTTACGAGAAAGCACTTTCAAATATGCCTCAAATGGCACGCCAATATGTAATTAGCATTAATTTTTTGATCCTGAAGATTCCACAGTTCATACTCAGAATATAGAAAGATTATGGCTGAGATCTAAATAATATTTACAAAAAAGACAAGGTATTTCGATGGAGAAACAATCAGAATATCTTATTCAATTTTTGTGGGTATATAATCTATCTAAATGAAAAAGGATAAACAATTTTCTTATAATGCTTCAATAATATAAACTTATATAAATCTATTTTAATTTATCTTCATTTTTTACTTTTTCTCTAATAATTATAAAAGCTGAGGAAAACTGAAAACCCCAAGGAAATCCAGATTTACCGGTCAAATTGATCTAATTTCAGTGAAACAGATTAGCAGATTTGGAGGGAATCATTACCATTAATGACCAAGATTTATGAGAGGTGCTAGCTTAGATAGCTGAATGGTTTAATAGGTGAAGTAGCTTATAATCTAAATAGTCATTCTTTTTCTAAATAAAGATCTCTCTCGCCCATTTTTTTAGTTGTTAGTAGTTTGTCATTTAGATTAAGAGAAAATGGGACTGAATATCCCAAAGTAGGCGTGGGTTGATGTGCCTGGAGTGGCTGACGCTGACAGCTCCCATACCTCCTCTCTATGAGGAACTGTTGGGAACCTGGCCAAGCGTCCATCAATGATGAGGTGCTGACTGGCCGTCAGCCCTAGGAGTAGTGCAGGCGTGCCTTGGCTGCCCAGGATGGGGGCAGGACTCGCCGTGGAATGCCCAGATGGGTTGGTGAATGTTCAGGATGGTGGTGCAGAACAGGAGTGCCTTAGCTGCCCAGAACGGAGGCAGGACTCACTGGGGCACACCACAGACTATGAGGCTAAGGCGAAGTCGTTGGTCTTCTGTGTTGGTGGGTTAAACACAGACTCCTAAGAGGTTGGTTTTCCTATGAAGGCGAAATGGCAAAGGGTCAACCAGTCTTCATACTGGTTGGCCTGGCACACTAGCAGAGCCCCTGGTTGATTTTGTGAAAAGCTAATTTAGTTGTAAGTTGGGGAGGGTCCTCCAATTGGCTCCCTTAATTTCGCCAACAATTATGAGTAACCCTGCTACCTGAACTTATGCTATTTGCCTGAGAATTAATAATAACGGTCATACCCTAATTTGAGGTGTTCCACAGAGAATTGGCCAGGGTCTTTTGGCCAATGTAGAGCTTATTTCATTCAAAGCACTCCTTTCACAATATTAGACTTGTAATTGTCTGACAATATTATTGCATGTGCTTGGCCCAAGGATTAAGGCAGTATTTTAATTTAAGTTAGCATATCTAGGTGTTACCACTGTGGAGGCGTGTAAGGAAATATTGTAGGAAAACTGAGCCAAAAGGTAGATCTTTAGCCCATGTGTCATGGAGCTAGTAGCATATCATCAAAGATACAGATCTAAGGACTGAAATGTTCGTTTATTTTGGACATTTGATTGAGGGTGGTAAGCTAATTATCAGTAGGACTTGATCATCAGCATGTCACACAAAGCTCCCAAACTCTTGAAGTGAAATAAAGCCCCTTACTGATTACCTTATGAGGTAAACCAAACAAAGAAAACACATGATGCACAAACAGATGTGCCATCTCTTCAGAAAAAATAAATTTTAAAAAGAGGCCTAAGATGGCATATTTTGTAAAGCTATCCACCACCATGACCACACCATAACCCTGGGACACTGGTAAACCCACAATAAGATCCACCAAAATCGAGGTCATGGCCCTTTCACCTATTGGAGGGTAAATGAGCCCATTTCGCCCTGTGCGATAAGATTTGGAGTGAGCACATGTTAAACTGCCATCAATTTTGTAGGGATATCCTTTGTAAGACCATATCAATCATGCCCACGATTTATTATGTTAATACACTTATTTATGCCAGGGTGCCCCATAGTGGTGGATCCTGATGCATACTTATAATGCGGGAATGTAGAGCAGAAGGAACCCATACTTTATCATGGAAACAAATTACTCTATCTTTTTGAGAACACCATCCAGATGGAGCCTTACCAGAAACAACCTTAGACATAAGGTCAAAACCTTCATCATCAGCTGCTTGCAAAGCCAACACATCAACTAATAGAGAACCCTCTTCATTGGTTGTTTTTTGAGTGGGAGCGCTTGGCTCTATTTTAGGTACAGAATCAGTAGTTAAGAAAAGCTTTTGGATTAGGTTACTTGGGGTTGGGATTGGGTTTAGGGTTGAGGAGAAAAGTGGAGGGAACTAAAGCGGCCATGACAGGAGGAGGAGGTGTCATGATTAAATCAGGTGGGGTTACTTTAACTAAGAATCAAAAAATCATGGTCAATTGCAGGGTTGCGACTAAGGATGTCTGGAAGATATGTGTGGAACCCTTGAAAACTCATATTTAAAATTGAATTCATGAGTTACCAATGAGTCCTAGTTTGTCTTTAGCGAGCTTCTGTGACTTATGATGGTATATAAACGTGTTGTGAACAGTGCGCACCATTACTTTATTTTTAGCACCTTGTAAGAGATAATGCTAATGAATCAGAGAACATGCAATGGCAGCCAACTATTTATCATATATGGATCAAGAACACTCAGTTACGCTAAAATTCCTTGATAAGTAAGCCACATTATATTCCTTCCCCTTATGTTCTTGTAACAAGATGGCGCTCACTGCAGTAACTGAGGCGTCGCATGCCACAACAAAAGGATTTTCTAATCAACATGATTTAAAAGAGGAGTAGACAATGACGTATTCTATTGCATAAAAAGCATTTTGGCACTCTGGTGTTCAAACAAAAAAGGTATTTTTACCAGTGAAGGGGGTGTAAGTGGGATGTAAGCGCAGAGATGGCTGATTAAAACTTCTTCAAAAAGGTGACAGATTCTAAAAAGCTAAGCAGCTGCTTCTGTGTCACAGGAGTAGGCCAGAAGCGAATGACCTCTTACTTTGATGGTGCAATAGCATAACCATCCTTAAGTACCAGATTCCTAAGGAAGTATATCATCCTCGTTAAATTTGCACTTAAACAGTTTTGCAACTAGTCCAGCTTCATATAGGGCTGCTATTACGGCCACCAAATCCATGTCATGATGTTCAGCATAAGGAGAGTAGTTAAAATGTCATAAACATATGCTGTTGCGCAGGAGAACATGAGATCCCCAAAAGCATTGTCAATGCGGTGCTTGAACACTGCTTGCGCATTTTTGAAATCAAATGGCATAACCTTGAACAGATAAATTCCATACCATACCTGGATAGCAGTCAGCCATTCCTGGCCAGACTGTACCCTCACTAGTTGAAATGAATTAACTAGATCGAGCTTAAAAAGACTTTCTGCTTTTTAAGATGGCATGGAAAAATAGCAGCTTCCAAAGAAGGGGATATGAATCTGATACCGTGATGTTATCCAGACGTCCAAAATTCATACAGGTTGGTAGTATGCCATCTGGTTTATGGGCAAAAACCACTGGGGATGATACAAGGGAGATCTTCTTGATTATATATCCATTTTCTGGCATCTCGTCAATCCATGAATTTATGGCTTGGTCTTCCTAGCTATGTAGGGATATAATATGAAGTTAAATTAACAATGAAAAATATTATCTCGAAGATTAGATATAGCTCTGTGTGTTTTATGAGACTATTGGCACCTGCTACAATACAACAATTTTAAAATGATTGAGTATTTGTAGCACAGGTAGGTAAATCAGGCACAACGTCGGTAGAGGAGTGCTGCACCGTTACTGCTACTGAATTACCTATTATCAACAATGAGATAGGAATACTTTCACTTAAATGGGAAAAGAAGTAAACGTTAGCATGTTTCTTTCCAAGTCAAAGTTCACCAATTGACGGCGCCACCAACCTACTCCTAAAGTATTGTGTATACATATTGTGAATTAATAAAATTGCCATAAATTAATTTCTCATATAAAAAAATGAAGTTGTCAAGAAAGAGGAAGCGTGACCATTAATACATGTGAAGCAACAAACATGTGCACTTGTTGTGGTTTCAAGGTCTGAGTACTGACAGCCTGCAGGTCATTATAATTTCATAATGATCCAGTGTTCACCAAGGAAGTTAGTAAGACCTTAAGTTGCCCTAATATAATGTGAACAGTAAAGAAGAAGTAAGAATCTGATAAGGTTATTTACAACATTGAGAGAACAAAAGCTTGTTCCTGACTTCAACTGAAGGATGGTTCTAGCTCTTCTTGATCTTACTAATGAACTGAGAGGGAATTGCTGCAGCCCAAGAATAAAAAAATGATTGTGGATATGAGGGGTCTGATAAGAAGCGTACATGGGAAAGTCTTCTTCAACTGGATCCAAGCTTTGTTGAGCTTCAATTTGTTTTGCCAAAGGTTTTGGGAAGGAGATAGTGCAAGCTTATCAGGACTGACTGAGATTGATAAAGTACTAAGGGCTCGTTCAAGGTATCATTAGAGTAATCTGAATTTTAAGACTGGTGATCTCATTGTAAAATTATATCATTGCCTTTTAGAAGAATTTTTTAGCTTACATGAAAATAATATCAAGGGGTCATCTGCAGGGCAACTGAAAACATAATTTTGTACTTTACACTGTCAACTTCTTTAATTAGGGGTGCTGAGAGAGTGCTAACAATGCACTGTTTGTATCAAAAAAGTTAAGATAAGCCATATCAGTTGGCGATCAAGGCGAAATGCAACTGTAAAAACATAATTAGGTACTTTGTTGATATTTTATGGTTTGCAATCTGGGCAGACACAAACCTTGTCTTCTACAACAATGTTTCACAAACAGCGTGGGGAGCACACACAACTTGCCAAATAAGTGTTACTCTGTAAAATCATGATCTACAGCTAAAAGCATATTGCTAACTTTTTCACAAGAATTTTTGAAGTTTGGAGAATTGGTAGGAATTCAGCATAACAATAGAAGATTTGCTCCAGAATGAGATGCCTCAGCACCCACAAGGGGCTTTTAAAACAGAATGACTTCGTGCACCTGTATCATGGGGAAAGGTAAGATTGTAAAGTAGAAGATGATTTTGGTTTTTCAATATAAATGGATGATAGGCTTGAGTTTAATCTACGTTCACTCTTCTTGAGAAGGCGCTTTAGACATCCTTTTTACTGATGACTTTACCACATATTTTAATAATATGTAAGGCCCCTCCATAGGCCTCATAATATAATAGCATGGGAGAACCTTTAACATGAATTAATATAAAAATGAATTTTTGGGAAATTTTTGTTAAAGGAAAGTAAAACTAATAGCTCAACACCCTATCATTATCAGGATGCTATGGTTTATAACTGGACATGGGGAGTGTAAGACTTATAATGGGTAATGATAATATGGATTGAAAACGCTATTCTTAAATATATGACTTAAAGTTTTTAACACCAAAATTCATTTCAATAATGCTTGACTTCATCGTTTAAATTTCCTTTAAATTATGCTAGTATTGGCCAAAATCCCTGAGCCATTTTCATCTATTTTTGTTAAATACTATACGTTTAAACCCAGATTGCCAAGTTTAGATGATATGATGGAATTGAACCTCATTTCTGACCTTTCCCATTTGACTTTTTGCTTGTTTGGCGCTTGTTTGCTAGAATATTGTTATCCAGGGTTGTATTAGTTATAGAATTTTTTTACAATAAATGATACTCCTGGTAAGATTCCTCTTTATGGAATTATGGCTGTTATTCTGACTTTGATTAAAATTCTTAAATAACAAATAAGTCAGATTTTCTGCAGATAATGCTCTTCAGATTCAGCAACAATGATATATCTATAATTTGGGGGTCGCTTGTGGAGTTGAGCGGGACAAATAAGGAGAGACACAAGCCACCCATCTCTTATCTAGGATATATCCTTGTTGGACAAATTCTCTCTCAGCTCCAGAGGAAGAATGTCTTGGGTCAAATTTGCCTAAATGGGGAAGTGTCAGTCATTTAAGAGTTTGCAATGATCCAAAATGTAATATAATTAAGCATAATGATGATTTTGAGGTTATCAGCCAAAAGACCCTAGCTAATTCTTGGTGTAACCCCATTAATCGGGGTAACACCATTTTGAAACATGCATGGTCAACTAATGTAAAATCTAGTGGTTGGATTACTCTAATCCCACGATGGGCCATAGGGCGACCATTGGAAGGTACGCCCCCAACTACCATCAGGTCCTTCAAGGCACCTACATGGGGACCCCCCTTTTATAGGCGTGGTGGAGGTCCCCCAAGGTGAAAATATATTAACTAGTGGTGATTAGGTAAAGTACATTAAAACATTACCACATGGGTACATTCTTCCCCAAAACCCCATCCCAACTATCATTCTGACATAAAGAGTAACTCAAATTTACGTGATCTGATAGGAGAGCATACCATATAACCTAATTCAGAATGCATTGAAGCTATTCTGAAACTATCCTCTAACTCCCTCCAACCCTCAAAATAGTATAAACACTGATTGGTCAAATATCAAGTGGGATCACTTCTTTTATTACTTCATTTTACTAATAAAAATGCATAAAAACTCAAGTTTATAAAGAAGTTTTATTAAAATTATTAAGAATTTTGTGGGATCCAGCGGCGTTAGCACCAGTGAGCACCTAAAAAGCTGGATTCCTACTGTCCTAGCTAAGTGCTTTTAGTGAGAGGCAAGGCTCTGTGTTTATATCCCTTTTGATTAGAAAAAAGCTATGTTCTTTCCCATATATGGATGATACTTGGGATCTACAATACAGCATATATAAAATTAATTAAAAATAAAATCATTATGATAAGAGAACTTTTGAAAATTTATAAATATTTATATAGTATATTAAATATCATTAAATCAATGACGCTACCTTGTCATATTGTTTAATGATGGCCAAATTGAAGCTGATTGGCTATATAAATTCTATTCTATACTTTTAGGATTAGAATTTTCATTTAAAGCTGGAATGTAAGTTTAGATACCTGAACACCCACAACAGCAGCCACAGACTACAAAGTGATGATCTACAATAAGGGGTTAAAACATTTAAATAGGGGAGGGGTTTTGGGTTTACTTAAAAGGTTAAAAATGAGGTTGGGTACTGCTAGTAAAGTTTTAACATAATTTTTGACAGGTCATAAAAAAGCTTTACCATAGTTTCGCTTTTATATAAGGCTCATTGGTGGGCTGTTTCAATAGCCCTAATTTTTTATAGCACTGAATTTGTTATTTTAACTATAAATAAACTATAAATTTTTATTTAATGTTTGACAAGTAAACTAAATGAAAAATAATTTAACATCTTATCATTAGCAGGGTGATGGGTTTAATGCGGGTTGGGTGGGGAATTGAGCTTAGACAAACAATGATATCCAAAATTGGAACCTTTTCAACTCTTTAAGGATCCAGATTGGGGCTCTATGGCTCTCTTTGATAATACATAAACAATTGAATTCAATTGTCTGCAGTATTTTGGTAGGGCCATTCTTGTTTTTCTATCATATTTTGCTTTGGCAATACCTAAACTCATTAACATAATCAATTATTGTTGTTATCTTTTATGTTGCTAAAGCAGGGCTTATTCAGGATTTGGTTAAAATGTTTTCACCTTGAGACACTAGTCATAATATTTTCCCATATGAGAGTGCTCTTAGTTAAAACTTTGTTTGGAAGAAAAATTAGTTTCTGTTATGGTACCTTTAAACAGATATTTTAATTTAACATAGAGCTTTCCTTTTCTTTACAAATAATGTTGAGCTGCTACAGAAATAGTAAAGGATATTAAATCAAATGGTGTATGTAAGATGGGGAAGTCATACAGAGAGGGGAAGCATATACCCAAAAACTCATCCAGAGTTTGTCTCAGATCTTTTAATTAAAACAAAGGGCAGAGACCTTAAATTTATGCTTTTAGTTAAAAAGGGGTGAAAGGTTGTCCAGCTTGGTAGCTGCAGCTGAGAATCTTATACACTATCAAAAGTTTAACAATGTATATCTTATAAATTAATCAAAGAAGAATTTGTAGCACTAAATAGAAATCATGATGTTCATATTGGTTTAGCTTTTTTAATATTTTAGTCACATATTAACAAGTTTTGTATTAAAATAGATACTTAACCCAATCAGAGTGTGTAATATCTCATAACTTTGTATGCTTTACACAATCAACCTAAAACTAGGCTATAAGTCTATAGGTTAAATTAAAAACACACATATATACATAGATACCACTAAGGTAACAAAAACAGAGAAAATTAATTAATCCACTTTGTTAAAATTTATTATCTTTAACTAGTGTTATGAGTCTTAAGATTATAACAAAATTATAGCTCAAGGTAACTTATTAGTAAAAATTTTGATATCACACTTTAAAGAAAACGACTACATAATTCTTCCATGTTAATTATAGATGAAGTAAATTATCTATACATTAAGCAATAAGCCAAATGATGTATATACTCCACTATATAATATAAGTTTTGTGGTTTTTTACTATATACTGTTACAGAAAGTTATAATTTAATTCTTTATAATTGGTTGAACGTAATAAAACACACTGTTAGTATAAGTCTTATAAAATAAAATTAAAAAAATATATTTTTAAGAATAACATAATGAAGTCATGTTCACAAGATAATACTACATGATCATCTACATGGATTGTAAGTAATATGCTTGTGCAACTAAAATAAGAATAGCATCAGTATTTATTGTAGGCTATAAGGATAAGATAATTACCTTTATAAAAAAATAGGTGTTATAAAGATGACATGATTACTGGTTTTCATTTCAAATAAAGTAAAATTGTACTAGTAATCTAAATGAGTTTTGAGTAGTGTTGTAATTGGCACTTAGGCTCAACTTACAACTTCACAGGTCAGTTGCATTCATAATATAACAAAGGGAACTGTATGATGACAGTGACCCTAAAATAATAAGATAAACAATTTATTGTTCAAGGTTTTTATTTAGCAGCTTCAACAAGTCAAGTGAAAGAAAGATACCCTTAAATTTGCCACTCACATCAAAATATGCTATATGGTAGAGTAACAAGTAGTGCGTGATTATTCCAGAAAATTGCAGAAACCATTGTCCTAGAGTTTCAGAGATAAATTCTGAAAATTTTTTTTATCTGCTAGCGGGGAGCAAGGTAGAAGATAATACAAAAGTGATACAATTTATGATGCCATAAAACCTCACAAGTTAATAGTAAGTGATTTAGAGAATGTTGCCAGTGGGATGAAAAGCAATCAAACCTCAGAAGATATCCTTGCATGGCTCAGTGCAAAATTAATAGCAGTTTAATCCTATTGATCAATAGTATATATTTAAAAACTTGGGCGTGAATGCAAGATTTTCCATTATACCCTAATATGACAGGTTGACATTGGCGTGAAGAAAATTATCATAAAATTAATCAACAGATTGATATCAGCATCAAGTTCTGGGTAAATTGAAACCTTCACCTAAAAATAAAGATATAAAAAATAATTAATAAACACAAAATTGAATGGTTAGACCAATTCACAACAAATAGCTTAGCTATTTAAGTTGCAAAACAATAAACTTTTATATGAAGCTTTAGTAAGTAACCTTATTTGCCTTATGTAAAAGCATTTATAAACACAATCATCAGAAATGAGTGATTTTATTTAATTTTAAACTGTAGATTGTTTATTATATATGCAATAAAGACAACGTTGCTATTACATTTTTATCCACTAGGCTTAATTAAGCATCGTTGGACAATTGGACGTTAACTTGTTAATAAAGAATGTTTAGTGAAGAATAAATTAATTTTGCTGATAATCTCCATTTTAATTCTTGACAGAAAATAATTAGAGCAAAGTAATAATTTGATTTTTACACAGATGAATAGCTTAGATTTAGTTACTTTGGAAATGCCAAACTCCAGCAGAATAGGTAAACTGACATCAAAGTTCACCCATGCATTAATTCAACTTTAATGCTACCATCTAAGGTAAAACCATCCCTTTTTATAAACCTAAAGTGGGTTCTAAAGGTGAAAATATTTTAGCCTCTAATCAACTCTAAATACTTTATAACAGCCAAGATGTAATTTATTTTATGCTGTCTGATTGGATAAATTATATCAAGTCATTACTGCAAGGGCTCATCATCCTTTCTGCTGACTCAACCCTTAAAATTAAGCCATATTGCGGTAAAAGGTTTTTGAGAGTTCTGATAGGTCTAATCATCACTAAACCTAAGCAAACTAACCTCTGGTTAATAAAAATTCTCTCGACCTTCTTATTTTTAGCCTTCCTATACCTTAAATACTAGGAGTCAACATTTTTATTGGATCGCTTTGCCCCCATATTTAATATTAATTAAATTATTATAAACTAAAATCAATTTCTAAATTTACATTTACCCCAAAAACTTAAACAGCTGTCAAGAGTTTCAACACTCTTGCATTTGATATATTGTTTAGATCCTGTGCCTAAGCACCTGTGGGCAATACTTTCAGGGTTTTAACAATTAGTGCTCAATACATGGGAGCATGTACATTAAAATCTTCTAACAAAAATGGAGGATGTCCAGGTGGGTAGCCTTCCTAACCTCCTTATTGATGATGACCCATGAATATCCACTTTAGAACACCAATTAGCACAAGCTTTGTCGCACCTTAGGAAGCTCAAATGGCGCCTCACTCAAGATCTTCAAGGGGTCACTCCTGCTGTCCATAAATCCCTTTAGAGACAAATTTACCCCAGGTGAGAGTAGAATCACCTCGTTTCTCTTCATCTATGAATCTATCATTGAAGGAATGACTGATCACCAGATAATCAAGCACATCATTCCTTGCCTAAGTCACATGGCCAAGGAGTACTGTCCCTCATATAGACACCCTTTATAATTGAATGGAGGTTAAGGAAGCGCTAATTGATAAAATGGCTCAATGAAGAGCCTAAATAGGAAAACACAGGCCTATATGTGCCTTAGCATGCATATGGAGAATCAGTTGCCACTTTTGTTGATCAATTCTACAGTAAAGCCCAGCCATTGTTACATGCAAAAATGTTTCCTCTTGGCGACGCTGTTGCTGCCATTATGACTGGATTGGCTTCTCACCTTTACTTATTAAGGCATATTATCTCAATGAAACTCTACATCTGGAATGTTCTTAATATAAAGTAGGCTTTATTAATGTTGCGGATTTTAATAAAGCTGAGATTAAACAATGAGTTGTATTGAAATTCCATGCCTTACTCATTGAGCGGCCCAACTATAGTTTAGCAGAAGTGTCCACGACGACCCCATAGCCCCTCCTGTGCCCGTTCCCATCCTTAAACCTGGCTCCAGTGGTGCAACTCAAAACAGACTTCACTCCATTATTTGAGGTGGGCCAGAGTGCACCATTGGTGACGGGGCAGCGCTCCATTTCATCATCTGCACCCCAAGTGCGCCATGTCTATTCAGTTGAGACTTTGCCTCGCCCCACGCCCTCTACCAATATGCTTCCTTAAGCAGTTCTATTGTCAAATCCATCCAAGACGCAGTCCATAACTTCCTTGCTCCTTCTATGGCCACTTGCATCCTGAAACCTGCCCCAAGGTGCAGCCAAAACATGACATCCCTTTGCCACGTTAAGCTAAGCCTAAAATCTCCAAACCATACTCCAGAGAGCAAGACAAATGCCGTTGAAGATGAACACCCTCTCACATGGCCAAAGTTGTAGTTGAGCGCCCAAGGGCAAACACTGCAACAAAGGAGAGAATGGTGACAAGACGTGACATATGAAGAAAACTGATGATACTAACGTGCCTGATTTTAACTCCTTTCTATCGCTCCTCTTATGTGCATAGACAACCCCTCTGATGACGAATCTGAAGGGGATCTTGAGGACATTGGATATTATGTCCTAGGAACCCCAGTTGAAGTAGGGATCCGAATCATCTGAACCCTGAAGGAGTAAAATTAATGTCATGAAAACTGATGAAACCTATCTTAGCCAAGTACTTGGGGTACCCTGAGTTTATCAATAACACTAGTGGTACCAACCAGATCATTGTCTTGTTGATCTGACCTGTTCAGCATATTCATACTCTAAAATCAACTAAAGTTATCTATCCTCTGACAGCACAAAAACTTGCCTACACTTTCCATCTTAAGAGGATCTGCTTTCCCACCTTACTTTGGTGGAACTGTAACCAAAGCGGAAGCTGTTATCAATAGGTTATGGGCTATGCCATCCTTGACAAAGGTTCCCCAATAAATGTAATTTCTCAAACCTTATCAAGGAAATTAAGTTGGCGATTTACCTGTAATACTCTTAATAGTATGGAACTGTGGGGCCCAACGGTACTCACTATCAGAACATACTTCTTTTTACCCACAGATTTGAGAAAGCTATTTCCGTCAGCACCAGCTGTGACATTGGATAACAATAATTATGATTTTGTCTTTAGCACTCATTTTATGCTTCGTCAGAAGGAATTAACATGTAACAGGGTTTTCTCTCGTTGCTCATCTATGAGGTTCCTCTATTTCTGACCAATAAAGAACTTAACAAAAAAGCATAGTCTTGCACGGTTATGTACCCTTCATCTGCATTATTTCTGCACTAAACCACGTCCAGGTGAAATACAAAGAAGTTGCTTGGTTCAGTGGATGCGTTAAAAGGCTTTCCGTTTTATGCTTCAGAAGAGATAGCAATTAGGTCTTGATAAAGAACGGGTGATTGTCGCTATGATTACTTTACAAATCCTTGTGAAACTGCTTATTCCACATAACAAACATCGATGGAGTTAGTCCTCTAGAGCCCTAAACCTTGTCTGGAATACTAGATCCTGCCTATCAGCGACCTGTTAATATAATGTTGGGGAATCTTACCATAAGGAATTCATTGTAAAAAACATCAGGAGATAGGAAAAGCTCTGCTAATTCCCATTGAGGATATTGATAAGTTCACAGCAATGGTCTATGTTAGAGATGGTCCTACCACTGACAAACTATTATGTACTCAGCCTAACGTTCATATTTAAGATGAACTAACATCAGATGAGCTTGAAGAAGTTCAAATCTTTATTAATTATCTACAGTGATATTTTATCAAAATTTAATACTGATTATGGGCACATGAAGGACCTTAGCCGCACAATTGATGTTGGTGATGACAGTACTATCACTCTAAATTTTACTGTAAAATAAATGTTAAAGAGCAACAAATGGTAACAAAGCTAATAAGTTACTGGACTATGGGCTACCAGTACCTTCCCAAAACCCTTGGTTGTCTCCTCTTTATTATTGAAAAGAATAACGGAGGAAACTGGATAGTTGTGGACTACAAAGAAATAAAACGATCTAAAGAAGAAAGATAGATACCTATCCCATGTAGATATGATGCTTTTACATAGCTTCTTTGGCTCCAAAAATTCTCCGTTATGGATTTGGCCAGCGGATACTGGAAAATGGACATTTCCCCACAAGATCAGAAGAAATGTGCTCTCATTTGCAGTGAAGGCTTATTTAAGCCCACTCGACTACCTCAAGAGTTGTGCAATGCACCCACATCATTTCAGCTAGCCTTGGACCATATCTTAAGGGTTATTAATCTAAGTTGTTTGATATTATATATCAATGACATCAAAGTTTTTTCTACAACTTTAATTGAGCATCTTACTAATTTAAAAAAGTTTTTCAACGCCTGCGTGCATCAAACATTAAGTTAAAAATATCAAAAAAGTAATTTTTTCCAAGAAAGATTAGATTTCTTTTGACAAGCCATCTCACAGGAAGGAATTTAACCTTTATAAGATTAAGTTGAGGCGATATTAAAAAAGCCTCCATCTCAAAACCTACGATATATTCAGGTGTTTCTGGGAATGATGGGATAACCATCAATCATCCCAAACATTTCTAAACTCAGTGAGCCTCTCATACGACTAATGGCTAATTACACTCCTTTCTGTTGGGGTGCCAAACAAAAGACTGCATTTAGAAAGCTAAAGTAATTTTTACTAGAACGTCCTATCCTACGCAACCCAGATTATGATAACCCTTTTATCTTGTTTACTGATGCCTCAGATTACGCCATTAGAGCTATCTTAGCCCATTGGATGAAATGGTGTTGATCATCCAGTTTCATACTTCAGCAAGGTGTTGTATAAAGCTAAACGCAACTACAGCGTCACAGAAAAGGAGTGCTTTGCTTTCTTACTTGCAGTAAAACATTATCGCCCTTTTTTGTAAGGAACTACCTTCACTGTGGTTACCAACCACGCCTCCTTATAATGGTTACAAAATATAAGGATCTTACTGGACATTATCTCAGGGGGCTTTAAAGCTCCAACACTATGATATGAAGGTTAAACACTGAGCTGGAACTTGCCGCATGAATGACGATGGGTTGAATCAGTTACCTGTTTTCATTTAGATAGTATTAAAGCTGATAGAACGCATAACTCCTAATGACCCCCAATGATTAAGACGATGAAAATAAACTTGTTAAAAAATGCTAACTTGACACTCCTGCAACACTTAAGTAGAGAGCGTGAAGTTATACAAAAAGGTAGGGGTAAATTGGTTGCCTAATATTTGACCTTCAGAACGAGTACATGATATCTTGGAGGCCCATTATACCCTTGGACATGACTGAGTGAGGAAAACTTATGAATGGATTATAGATTGGTACTATTTGGAGGGAATTATGGAAACCATTACTAATATCCTGGATGCCTACCAAGCTCTAAAAAGCAGTCCAGTCTCAAGATTAAGTTTCATTATCAAACTACTAACTCTCAACAACCATTCCTCATGATAAGCTTAGATGTGGTAGATCCCCTACCTCAGACTACCAGTGTGAATTAATACATATTAGTAGGTTTTTCTCTTTAAATAAATGGATTGAGGCTAAAGCTCTCCCAGCCTAAACTGTTAAGGCGACTGCAACTTTCCTTCATCAGTATCTTTATACTCGCCATGGGTATCCCCAGGTTCTGCTTTAAGACAACAGGAAAAACTTTATCTCCAGAGTGGTTAAGATCCTGGCTACCTCCATGGGAGCCAACAACTATTTTTAGCTCCCTATAACCCTTTGATGAATGATACCATAGGATGAGCAAATGAAAACTTTGTTATCTATATTACAATAAAATGGCCACTTCAGACCCTCTCCACTGGTATCAGTACATACCTAGTGCCCTAATGGCATATCATATCAACTATAACCAGACCCTCAAAATGTCTTTTTACGCGTTTTTTATGGTCAAAAATCTGGATGCCCGCTATCTTAGCTAAAGAAGTATTTTCTGTTAGGACTGATTATCCTAACATGGCATGAGGATATCTGCCCAACATCATTCAGTTAAAAGCAGATGTTTTGGCTAAACTTGATAAAAATGCCATTAAAGTGGGCCAAGCAGTTAATTAAATTAGACCAATTCTACCCACCTTTTAAAATCTGACCTTCTTCTATACTACCATAGCTGCACTACGCCCAGAAGTGAGAATCTTAGATCCATGTGGAAATGGCATTTTGCAGTCACATATGAGGGGCGACAAATATTCCATCAAATTTCTTGCCTTTTAAAGTCTTTGCTAAATAGAGTGCATGACAGTTTTTACGCCCCTATTCTCCATCAACGTTCTTGAAGGGGGTAATGTCAGACAATTAAACGTTTGACTAGTTAATAATAATGTCTCAGCGAAGAATAGTTTAGCTTTTACTAATAATCTCCACTCTGATTCTTGGCGGGATAAATTAGATTGGAGCAATAATTTTACTCCTAGCCCCTGGCCAAATAGCTTGATTTGGTTACTATGGAAATCCCAAACCCCTGGCAGAATAGGCTAACTGACATTAAAGTTCACCCGTGCACTAATTTAAATTTAGTGTTACCACCTAAGGGAAAACCACCCCTTTTTATAGATCTAAAGGGGTTTCCAAAGGTGAAAATACTATATGCACCAATCAACACCTAGTACTTCTAGTAATTGACCAAGATAAATATATTTCTAGGATGGCTTTTGGGATAGTTTATACTAAGTCATTACCAAATGGGCTCACCATCCCTGCTGTCAACCCAACTCTTAAAATTAAGCCCTATTGAGGTAAAATTTTTTTGAGAGTTCTGGTAGGTTGAATTGTAATTTATCCTTATTGAGCTACCCTCTACCAATTCTACATTCTCTCGCCCCTCTTGCTTTTTAGCCTTATTTTACCTTAAATACTAGGAGTCAGCATTTTAAATACTCGATCACTTTTACCTGCATTTTTGATATTAATAAAATTATTTAATACTAAAATTACTTAATATTTACATGTTACCCCAAAAATCTTTAGCAGCTGTTTAGAGTTTTAAAACTCTTACATCTAATATATTGTTGAGATCCTATGCCTAGCCACCTGAAAGCAATAACTTTCCAGGATTCCAATAATTATAAAAGTTTTTACATTCTATCTTAATGGTAGTAAACTTCACTAGTCCCACTCTTGTCATAAGCTACACTATACATAGTGCATAATTTATAGTCTATTATTACTTTAGACGCTTAGTACTCCTAATGTAAAGAGATAAACAATAATTATGGTTACTATATATTATAATATAAATAAGCTAACCTCTTTCTAATTTTTGTGACCATATTTAATACTCAAATTAATATTATCTAAATCTAGGTAGAGGAAAGAGTATAATATAAGTATTTCACAGCTATAAAATGCTTGTTGAGACTATTAAGATTGCATTGTCTTTACAAGTAATATAAAATTTTATGCTCCTAGTATGCTATATTCAGAAAATTATGTGAGGAGCTTTGTATAGATACTTTTACCATAAGAGGAAGATCTTTTTATGTAACAGCTATTACTCTCAACTACATATGTGTAACTCTTATTGTTTACTTTATACTTTAAATTTAAAAAATACAACAGCATGAAATATTAATTCTGAAAAAGAAAAGAAGCGCTTTATATATACTATTAAAAGTGTTTTTAGTTTCATAATGATATCTTCACATCTTTATCTAATTATTTGATGACATTTTATAAACTAAATCCTAATTTCTATAATGGAAACCACTTATCTTAAACCTCTCCACTAGAGATGAGTAAGACAAAAAAGAGTTTAAAATATTTTTATTCAATACTATATCTAATTTTTTTATTTTCATATTGAAGAGTTTTTAACCTTTTTGGATTATCTGATCATTTAACCTTTCTATAACTTAAAGAATAATTTAAGGTACCTAGAAGATCATGTTTTTGATTGAAATTTTTTGAATATACCTTTTTGAATGATAGATGGATTTTCATTAAAGTTATCATTTTAAAAAATATATATTTACAAATATATGCAGGAGCATGTGTGATTACTAAGAAGACCTCAGTCTAGATGAAAACATTCATATAAGGTTCTTCAGTTTATTATAGTTTGTTATTATCATAGTGAATTATAACAAGACTTCTTAAGTATTTTGTAGGTTAATAGTGGCCTAAAATCAGCAATAAAATACCTATATGAATAATGATAAGATTACTAGAAAATTAGCTGATTTATATACACTAGCTTGTGCCTTTTTACCAAAAAATTATACTTGAAACAGGATAAGAGCACCACATATTTTCTGTTATGACTTTTAGATCTTTTTATACTAATATCATAGTGCTATAGTGGTATTAAAATACTTCATCTATTTGATTATGGAAAAAATTTATTCTGTATATAAAAATTTCAAGTTGTTAGGTAAACTTCTAAAAGATTAATTAAAAATAATAGTTTATTAAAGAACCATATCTTCCTGATACTACCTTTACCACTATAGAGACGTGTTATGATTAACAGGGGTTTACATTAAATTTTGCAGAATCAGAAATTGCACACAAAGCACTTATGGTGACTATATGAAGCACCTATTGTATGATATCATTTGATAATTATAGTAATGGCAAAAATCTACATATATATTAGTAATATCAATAATACTTTTAAAAGCAATCCATAGTCGTACACTAAGAAAAATTTTATTTTAATGCCAATTCTTATTTAGTTTGATTCAGAATAAAAATAAATCCTAAAGTTCCACCTGATAATAAGTCATATTATATAATGGTAATTGTCAAAACTATTAACCACTCTATGCCATTTTTTCAAGTTCTTGCCTATGATAATATAAAGGGGTAACTCTTTCTGCTAATCATCACTTTTTGAAAATCAAATCAGCCTTGAAATTTAGCTCCACTAAAGAGATTTATGAAAACTAATAGCAAATATGGCGGGAAACCCCACAAAAGAGCCCGCAGGCTTGGCCAACGAGCCAGCACCACCCCCAAATGAAGCAGCCCCCAGTTACCCACCTCAGGGTCAACCAGAATCACCCACTCTCAAGCAGCACCTGTGAAAGCAGGCACCACCCCCCAACCTGGAGCTACTTCAACTAGCGCCAGTTCACCTGATCACACTTCTGCAACCTGCACGCCCAACAGCTCTGCGTGCGCTACCTCCCACCAACCTGCTGAGCCCCCTCCAACTAAGGAGGCCATCACCCACGCTGCTTTAATGGCGTCTGCTCAGTTGAATGCAACCCAGCCCATCCAGGCATTCACCTCCCCCATTGTGTCAGCTAATTCAGCCCCATCTATTATTGTCACGCCGTGTTTCTGGCTCCCCCATGAGGGGCGATACCCAGCTACCTGGCCCCCAAACCCTCGGATGTAAGGTTGGATTAGCCGCACATTCTGGTTCACTAAGCACCAAATTGGGACAATCTACACTTCCCAATGGGGATTTAACTGGTTTGGATTTTTAGAACATCACACCATTTCCAATCTCACCTGTCCCATTTAAACCCTGTAATCGACACTTCTCAAGTTGGCACTTTATCTCCATATGCTGAAAACGACCAATTCACCAATCAGCCAGTGAGTTTTGCCCACAAAATCACAGCAAATACTCGGGCTGAATTTACCCAAATAGATTGGGACTGTGATGAAACATCGCCCTCCTCCCGATTGGCTGGAGTCAATTCCAATCTGGATGGGCCTTCCCAATTTAGCGAAGCCCTTCAATCCGCCCCTCAATTCAATATGACGCCAGCAAATGCTGGAACGTTCTAGCAACAGGGGAACTCCACAAACTTGTCCAAATTACCAGATCACATTCAACCTGCGATTGCAACCCAAAGCAAACACAAACATATTAAAGGAGCCACTGGGACGTGGCAAAAACCTCTGTCACCAACGCTACCCAAAGCTGATCCCCGTGAAGAGGCGTTTATTGCTGAAGTTAAGAAGAAATGGGCCGAAACTAGAGCGCAAAAAGCTCTACCTCGCTCAACCCTCTCCCATGCGATTCGCCTTTATTATGGGCATAACCCTGTTGAATTCTATATGGAGGATTACTTCTCATACTTTGCAGCAATTGCGAAGACATTCCCAATTAACACCACCATCCATGAATCAGTGGAGGGCCACTACATCGATGTGGGCTTCACTGAAGCTGCCATGCAGACCATGCTGCCACCCTCCAGGTCATTATTCTGCGTGGATCTCTTTGCATCTCCACACACGCTCTCACCTGGAGAAAATTTCATGGGTTACTTTTTCCAACCAACCAATACTGTTGATCCTGAGTCTCTTAAACTGTCGCTCCATCGTGGTTTAATGAAGTTTGGGTTTGTTCTTTCAGTGGACTTTAGCGTCCCCTCTTACTATGCTCCCACTCAAAGAACTCGCACTGCTAGGGCGTCATTCATCCCCTCCCCCACTGCATCCCGCAACATTGAGGTTATTCCTCGTGTGGCGGTAGTTGGGGCAAGCTCTGAGATCTTTTTTGTCGACCCTGATCAGGCGCGCCCCCAGTGTTCATGGTGTAACGCCCTTGGACACCTGTATAGTGGCTGAAAAGCTCGAAAACAAGCCCTCTTAGCCACCACCCAGGGGCCTAAACCAGGCCAGAAACGATCCCACGTGGCCGCAGCAGCACTTCCACAACCCACACAATGAGTTCCCGTTCAAGACCTGTCCCCTGAGGCCTTACGACTAGCAGTTGAAACAGCTAACCCTAGTATTGGTACGGGATACCTTCGCGCTCATGCCCCCCTTCCAGTGAGCCCCCTCCAATCTCCCAGAGTCAACTCCCTCTCTCATTAAGCGCATGGCATCTCCCACAGGGCGCCCCTCTGCAGCCACCCCCACTCAGGGCTCCGCGGCACCCCCACCAACCTCCACCAGCGATTTATCGCATCAACCCTCAGCTCCCAATGGAGCTATGCCCACCAGCATGGACTGGCAACCCTGTCCTGCGGTAGAAGTGCCACCTCAAAGAGTCCTACCCCAACCCCACAATCCATTTCGCGCGGCTCCTTTACAGTGTTGGAGGAAGTGAATATGGACCTAGACTAATCAAATGGGGACACCGCGGAGGTCGCCGTTGTACACTCAGGTCCTTCCCCTGCAACGGAGTGGGGGCAGCATCCTAGGCTGCCTTACTGGGTCCTCCGCCCCCCACCCTCTCCTTCCCCTCAGAACCCTCGACGCTTCTCACAGATTGCAGCTAATAGTCAAGCTAAAGGACTCAAAATCAGCCGCCTCACAGTAGCAGGTTTAAGCGCTGACAACCCTCCAGGACATGGAGGGGAACAGCTATGAGTCCCCACGGTAGCACCCTGGCCCTGCAATCCATCAACGCAAATGGGTTGCGGGACTTTAAGCGGAGAGCCTGCCTCCTCCGCAACTTCAGGTTAGCACAAATTGACATCGCTGCTGTCCAGGAGCCCCATATCCTCCCCCACGAACAATCTGCATGGAATGAACAGTTTGGAGGCAACTCCTTCTGGACAAACCATGCCGCCCTTATTCTTTTGATTCCCAGGTTAAAACCCATTCTTTTTCACAATATCTAGGTGGCCGCCTCATACTAGCCAAACTCACCACTCCTGACTTCTCTTTCTTCGCGGCAAGCATCTACCTGCCTAATGCAGGTCAGGAGCAAAACCGGCTCTTGGAAGAGCTCGTCCAACTCAATCTCACATGGAATACAGTCCTCTTGGGAGATTTCAACACAACCATAAGTCGCGTCCATGACTCTTACCCCCCTGCAGCAAAGGAACGCCCTTGATCAAGTCGCCTCCAGGATTTCCTTCGCCTGTGTGGCTTTATGGATGTGCTTCCACCCTCCGCGTCTGGCCTAGGTTGAATGACTAGGATCTAGTATGATGGAGGAGCTTTCCAGTCAGCGTCACGCATAGATATGGCACTGATTGGCCCCCTGCTAATTGGCCGCGTCTCCTCTACCATCTCTCGTGACAACCATCTGAGTGATCACAGGTCACTCACCGTTGTCCTCACCACCACACTTAGACTGTCGCGTAGGTTCTGGCCTAGGGTTGCCCCAGCTCTTCTCAACAAGCTCTTCACTAAGGAGAAGCTGTCTATGACCATCAGGGAGACTCTCACCTCCCCCCCACCCCACCTGCTTGACTAGAAGGCTAGATGGGCGGTGACCAAGGAGGGTATCACCAGCGTTACTTACAACTGTGCCAAAGCCCAGATGACCGCAGCTCGCGCCATAGTCAAAAGGGCGAAGCCAGAATCAGACATCTGAAGTGAAACTGACAGTATTCGCCTTCTCCCAGTTGGTTGGAAGACTGGGAAGCGGCGCAGGAAGCACTCCCCTTAGAGCTCACACTGCAGGAAGAACGGGCAGTAAACTTTACAACATCTTGTTAATATGCTCAATGGGAACGACCCACCCGCTTCTTCTTTAATAAACAGAAAGCCCGGTCAACAGCGCAGGATATTACTGCACTGAAGATTGGCACTACAACCACTTCGGATAAGGAGGAAATCACGTAGGAACTACACCGCTTCTACTCCAGCCTCTTCCATGCCACCCAGGTGGACCCGTCAGACATCCAACACTTCCTGTGGCGGGCTCCAGAGCCGCCCATTGAACCACGGGCTGATGAGGCTCTACTGGCTCCTATTTCCATCCAGGAGTTGATGGAAACCCTTCTAAAATCCCCACGGCTTAAAGCCCCAGGCCCAGACGGAATACCCTTTGAGGTGTACCTTCTGGAACCTGCGGTGATAGCCAGAACCCTCCACGACCTCTTCGCTGCACTCTTGGTGAATGGCGAGGTCCTCCCCGACTCCAGAGGCTCAATCACAACCCTCATTCATAAGAAGTCAGACCGTGAGAACCTGGCGAACTGGCGCCCCATAGCGTTGATCAACTCAGACCACAAGCTCTTCATGAAGCTTCTGGCCAACCACATCACCAAATGGGTGTCACCTCGCCTCTCCCCATCCCAGCACGGTTTTATTCCAGGGAGGTCGTTATGGGACAACTATAATGACCTTCACGTGACTTTGACTGCTAACTCTCATAAGGCGAATGGCTTTGTGGCTCTCCTGGATATGAAGAAAGCATATGATCGGGTGGCCTGGAAGTATATTGATGCTTCCCTGTCCCGCTTCCATCTCCCCCCTCGCAGCTAGGTGCTGGATATCAGCGCTCTATGACAAGCTCCACACCAGAGTCCTGGCTTCAATGGGTCTTACAATGGCAGTACCAGTTGACAAGGTCTCCGGCAAGGGGACCCCCTGAGCCCTATCCTTTTTAACATCACCCTTGGCCCCCTCTTGGCCTCCTTACAGGACAAGCTAACAGGGATTCTGGTCCCAGGTAAAGCCCCCACCTGCACTATGGCATTTTCAGATAACACCGCCATTGCATTTGGCTGCCCTGGGGATGTTACCCTCGCTGCTGTGACCATTGAGAGGTACACCAAGGCGTCCAACGCCATGGTCAACACCTCCAAGACAACAGTTGTACAGGTCGGCTCCCCCACCTTCCCCCCACCATATGGTATTGAACCTGTGCGCGGTACCTTCTGTCACCTGGGCGTTCTCACCAACCAACTAGGAGTTGCGCTAAAAGACAATGAGGACTTGCTCCTCGCAGCAGTTAACTCCAGGATTGCCAGCTGGAACTGGCGGCACAACACCCCCCAGGGTCGAGCTCTGATGGCCAATGTGTTCCTCCTCTCCAAAGTCTGGTTCCTAGCGCACATCTGCCCATTCACAGATGCCTTTTATACGCGGTTCAATGTACTCCTCCGCTGTTGGATCTGGGGCTCAAACCATCCACCAATGGCCCTCTCAACCATTACCTGACCCTGCAATGAAGGGGCCTAGGGCTTCTGGACACGCGATCCCACGCCACCACAATCTTCCTGAAGTTCATATGGCTGATTGTCTGCTGGGACGCGACCCCCATGCCCCAATGGGCGCCCGCCCTCCGCCAGTCAGTGTCAGCATCTCTGACCTCATTAGGGGAGTGGCTCACAAATCACCCAGGCCATCGCCTGAAACCATCCTCATCCCCCTACTGGAACCAGGCTCTCCTTGCCCTGAAACGAGTAGGCGCGCGGATCCACCATGCCTTCCCATACAGAAGGGAAGGCCCTGGCTTCATCCCCCATCGCCATGCAATTGTGCACAATGAACAGGTTGTCACAACTCTCCTCAACCCCCAAGATCGTCCTCCCATCCGCCCAAGACTCCTTGAGCTCCTCCCTCCCTCCGTGAGATTCGACCTTAAGGATTTGTGGAAGGACGTCTATCAACCCATCCTGTCAGCAAAAGTGTCCAACACCTTATGAAGGGTACTCCACTGTTCATACAGGACAGGGGACCGGACTGGCCCTACCTTCCAGCACTGAAGCTGCCCCCACTGTGCGGAGCCTATTGACTCCCACCTCCAGCGTCATTTCACCTGTCCAGGTGTCGCCGCATTTTGGCCAAATGCCTGCGCGCTCCTCCATACTCAGCCCTGGTCTGGACGCCCTGTGCAAGACCTCATGTTCGAGAAGACGTTGCCTGGTTGCCACCAACCCCTCCATGTCCTCGCCTATGCCACAGCCATCTGAACCATCCATAACTTCTTCCTTCGTGCTGCCTTTGACCAGCAGGTGTGGACCCTTCCACACATGATCACCCACTTTCAGGTACACTTTAGGATGTCCCTGAAGGTCTGCACTATATCGCCAACCCTCCCCCGCTCAGTTGTCACTGCAGCACGGCTCTAGCGCAAACCCCCCTCCCTTTCTCGATGCTTCCTCCCTCCCCTTCCCTCGCCTCAGGCTCTTAAGAGCCTAGGCGTAATTTAAAAATACGATGAATCCCCCCCTTGGGTTGGGACCATCTAGTACTAAAAAAATGATGACTGTCCAATAGCTTGGCACAAATACCCTTGATTCATAGTATCATTCATTTTGAAGTTTATACTGGGACAGGTGGTGGGGTCTTTAAAGGGTAATCTGTTACCCATCGCTTGTCCACCACATGGGTGAGGTCACCCTGGGAGATGAGAGGGGCAGCTGGCATTATTGGACCCTTTTTTGATGGAAACAAGAATACCACCCGGTCTGAGTTGAGAGGTCATCCCCTAGACTTAGACAGACCACACTTTAACATAATAGCGCAAAAAGAGCAGGTAGTTATAAATCGCCTCAACCCTCAGAATAGACCTCTTATCTGCCCACGCCGACTCAAACTTCTCCTTTGTGGGGTCGACCTACAGAGGCTCTGGAAGAATGATTACAAAACTATTCTTTATTTGAAGGTATTCAACATCTTATGGCGAGTACTCCACCGTTCTTACAAAACAGTGGATTAAACTGGCCTAACTTACAGCTCTACAGCTGCCCCCAATGTTTGGAGCTTATTGACTCTCATCACCACCATTTTTCAATTCCCAAGGATTGCTGCGTTCTGGCCTAAGGTCATAGCGCTTCTTCATACCCTTCCATGACCTGGCGACCCTTTCAAGGCCTATTACTTGAGCAGACCAGAACCAGATGCCGCTGAGCCCTACAAGACCTTGCCTATGCTATGGCACTATGAAAAATTCACAACTCTTTCCTTTAAGCACCTTTTAGCTTGCAAGTATGGACACTACAGCGCATGACTGTCCACTTCCAGGTAAACTTCAATATGTTCCTGAAATTCTCTACTATGTCACCAACCCTCCAACCTTAGTCTTTATGTAATAAGGCTCTGGAACACCAACCTTCCTCCCTTTATCAAGGTCTCCTCCCTCCCCTTCCATCGCCTCAGACTCTTTGGAACCCAGGTGTAATTAGATAAGCATTGTTGAATTCCTCTTGAGCTTGGAACATCTAATATTAAAAGGTGATTTAATGGTAAAATAATTTAATCAAAAGGGATTCACCAGCTAAGTAAGTTTTAGAATTGCTTCCCTAGACTAACCCATAATTCAGTATACCTAAAGTTCCCTCAGTTTTTCAAGTGGCATAGCAAAGAACCCCTGTAGGCTGGTTAAAAAGTATTATTTGGTGGTTAAGCTATTCCCTACCCGCTATAATAAACCCTACCAAGGACCAATTTCTTAGTCTCTGGGGTAATTGACAGCCATTGGCCATATGGCTTTGGATAGCTCATCCATCTTACTTAAATTTTTTTGCTATCTATAAAGGTCTGGAGTGCTCAATAATGATTTGACTTTTACTTTGAGTACTGATCCTGAGTACTAGAGTCAAGTCATATCATGATCTGTACTTACAGACTTATGAAACTAGTAGTTATGGATATTCAGGCAAAACCTCAATTTTAATTAAATATAATCTCTAAGCCGCTATCTATTGTTGATAGCACTTTGTGTAATTCAGGTCCAGGGGGATCAGTATCTCATCCCCTTTCTAAGCTGTGTTAAAAAAAGGATAGAGATTAGGCTTATATGACCACCATTTTTATTGTTAATAGCACTTTGTATAACCCAGATACTGTAAGTATGGGGGAGTGTCCTCTTCACTTGGATTGGGTGGTGTTCCCATTCCCATCAAGAAAGGGTCCAAGAAGGACAGCTGCCCCTTTCATCTCAAAGGGCAACCTTGCCCATTTGGTGGATGAGTGGTTGGTAATAGCTTTCCCTTTGAAGGATCCACCACCCATCCCCACATTTACTTTAACCAAAATAGTACAGTGAATTAAAGGAAATTTGCTAAGGTATCAGATAGTCATTATCCCCATGGGGCTGAAGCTCCACATGGGGTGATGACAATAAGCTTTCAGCACTAAGGCCTGAGAGCCTCAAACCCTTGGCAACAAAGCCTGACAGGTACATACTTTGGATTATGAAGTTTCAAGTGTCAAATCGTCGTCAAAGCTCACTAATATCATCAGCCATCAGGAAATGTTGCCACCAGCTTAAAACCTTCCTGGAAACATCAAAATCTCCATCCAATATTCCGCACTTGCCCAAATGGATGCCAGAGTGACTGGGTGTAGGTGGGTTAGGCGCCCTTAAACAAGTTTCTAACCTCATGGTTTTGACTCTATGTGAGGTGGCCTTGGGAGGTTCTTGCAGCCCATTGGGTGAGACGCCATCACTTCAGTCATTAAAACCAAAGGAACTTGGAAATTCAGGCGTCCATGGACAAACCAACAATGACTCAGCCCACCAAAGATAATTTTGGAGTTAGTTTAAAATTTTGTTTTTCTCCCCCCTCACTCAAGGTTTACTTAATAGGTCGAATCTTAAGGCCCCTAATCCCGCAATTTACAAGCTATTCCCCAGTCAATCATCCAATTAAGCAGTTGTAACACACTGAGAAAAATTGATGGTTGATTATACTATTTTGCTTTCAATAAAAATCTTCCCACACTCAAATTTAATTAATTAAGTTTGAATTTTTCCAAGCCAAACCCCTGTGACATCAGCAATGTGGCCTTGTGGCCCAAAGATTGACTGGGTCTTCCCAGCTATTTATTTTAACAATATTTCTTGCTGGATTCACTTAAGCCTATCGTGACAAGGCCTTAATGATTTTTCCCTGATCTTACAACTCCTGATGCTCAGGCTTATTGGCCTTAGGGTACGATAGCTTGGTTCTTCTCCAGGTTGTTTGTTATAATTGTAGCTCATTGACACTCCATTTTAAATAAATCCAGCAAGTTTAAACGTTGTTTGAGCGGCAATGCCTCTGGCATTATGGCTCGCCTTTTGGGTGCTTCTGCAACCTGACTGGCAGGCCAGTCTAAACTTTATTTACCATCTCCCTGAAAGGTACTGAGGTCTCAGTCTTTCCTCACTTTTAAACTATAATAAACTAGCTGAAAAGTATTCAGGAACATAATATCCACTTTTTGATGTTTATATACTTTGTATAAGCTAGGTCCAGAGGATTCATTCTCCCTCTCCCTTATAAATTGTATCAAACTAGTTGACTAGTGATTTTGGCTTAATTAACACCCTCATTATTGTGTTTACCACTTTATATAACCCAGGCATAAAGTCTCAGTCTACCACCACCTTTAATACCATTACTTTTAAACTAACTAGTAAAAAGTTCAGCTTCTACTACAATTATTTTTATTAATATTAATTTACATAACGTAGGTTAGAGATATCAGTCTCCCTCTCCTTACCAAGCTATCACTTTTAAATACTAGACAGAGATCTAGTCTAGATTATCACATTTCTATCCTTAATAGCACTTTGCAAAATAAAGTCCATAGGGCTATATTTTTCACCATCTTTTTTGTATCTTTTTAAATTAACTGGAAAGAGATTCTGGCTTAGATGACAATTAAAGTTTTGTTGGTAGTACTCTGTATAATACAGGTCCTGAGAGCTCTTTACTTCTTAGTAAAATGTTTTAAAAGTATCTGGATAGAGATCCTGGATTAGATTGCTATCCTAATTTCGGTTGATAGCATATTGTATAGCTAAGGTACAGAGGGCTCATTATCAAACCCGTTTTAGCTGTATCAAACTGACTAGACGGAAATTTAGGCGTATATGACCAAACTTTTTATTGTTGACAGCACCTTGTATAATCAAGGTCCAGAGGGAACAACCATCATCCGCTTCTAAATTATAACGATGCTTTGTATAGAGATTTAGAATCTATATAACCACACTTTTTATTGACAATATCACTGCGTAAAACCCAAATCCTGAGGGCTCAATCTCCCTCCCCTATTAAACTTTAACATAATAACTGAACAGAGATTCAGGTTTAGATTACCAACCTTTTAGTTGTCAACAACACTTTTTATAATCCAGGCCTAGAGGACTCAATCTCCCTCCTCCTTCCAAACTGTATCACTTTAATTGTACTGATATTCAGGCTTAGATAACCACCCTTTATACTATTGATAGTACTTTGTATAACATAATCCAGAAAATTAGAGACCATATCTTGAAACTATTGTTTTTAAAACTAAATTGACAGATATTCTGGCTTATATGGCACACTTTTTTGGCTATTAGAACTCTAAAAAGATCAATTTAGAGGTTCTAGTCTCCCTGCTTTTTCAGAACTATATTAAACTAATTGGACTGTTGGGAATTCACCTGAGATGAATGATTCTAATCAAGAATGGGGATCAACATCTCAGTATAATAAGTTTATTATAAAATTGTCAGAAATATCTGATTCTAATCTAGATTTCTGATCAACCCTTCAGAATTATTGACCTCATCTGACTGAAGGTACTATGCATTCCGAAGGGGCTAAGCATTCCAAAGGTGCTAGGCACTTGACAAGAAGGTCATTCCCATCTAATTAGAATATTATCAGTTCTGTAATTATAGATAATTTAATAATAAACAGCAATATAAGTCCTCTAAAAGAAAATATCTTACCACGTTTGAAGCATGAAGATCCTTACAAAGGCCTGATACAACACTCCTATAAATATCTCTAAATTTTAAATAATAAAGGTACCACTTAACTTACCTCTCAAAGCTTATTATGGTCCTTTGACAAAGATCATTATTAATTTGAAAATTCATTGTTGCAACAAAACTAATAATTTTGTAGCCTTATTTTGTTATTTGCTAGAGCCACTAAACTAATAATTTTACAGCCTTTGTAGCACCTGCATGTATTAATTTCTTATGTTCTTCCAATATGGACTGATATACAAGCTTAAATTGTTACCCTTTTTTTACTGATAGCACATTGTATAGCCTAAGTCTAGTGAGCTCAATCTATTACTCTCTCGTAAACTGTATTAAACTAACTAGTCAGAGCAACATGATTATTTTACCACTCTCAAAATAGTTGATAGTACTTTTTATAACTTAGGTCCAGAGGGCTTAATCACCCTCTTTCTTCTAAAATGTATCAAACTAAAGAGACAAATATCCAGCCTTAAATTACCACACTCTTCATATTGTTAATAGCACGCTTTATAGCCCAGAGATCATAGGGATCAGCATTTCTCTCTCTTCTCAAATATATCAAAATAACTGGACATGGATTAAGGCTTAGATTGCTACCCTTTTATTATTAACAGCACTTTGTATAAACCAGGACAGAAGTCTTAATCTCCCTCCCCTTCTAAACTTAATTAAACTAACTAGACAGAGATAAGGCGAGGAATGATATCATAGCGGGTGGTTCCTGCTCCAAGCTTGGTTGGGTTTTGATTAGAACAGGTTCAAAACCAGACAGGCTAAAAAAAATTGGCATGGTATATTTTTCCCAAGGTCAACCCACCTCATTTACTTTTTAGACAGATATAAGGCATATATTACCACCATTTTTTTATTTTCAATATCACTTTTTATAGCTCAAGTCCAAAGGGCTCATTCTTTCCTCATGCTAAATTCTATTGGATTACCTGGACAGAGATTAAAGCATAGATTACCACACTTGAGCATCATAGTTTGATTTGTTAATTTCTATTTCTCAATGCCTATCTTAAGTCTAACTGATTTGCTTGTTGGTGCTACAGTTCTCTGGACTTGCGTTGAGGTTTGTAGGTGGCTCAAAGCTGGAAGTTTGGAAAGAGCACTGAGAAGGAAACGGAAAAAAGGGTTAAATACTGAATAATTTATTAAGTCAAAAGGTTTTGATATTTATAGGGTGCATTGGGACTCTGTGCCTCCGGGATTGTCAGGGCCTCATCCATTCAGGATCTTTACTGAACTTCTAGAATGGCCTTCTCATGGGCATCCTTAATGGATTGTGCCACTCACCTGACCAAATGTTTGGAAACGCCGCCCCAAATGACTCAGTAATAGGGGAGGAGGATCCTGAAATTAATTTAGCTCAGTTAGATTCGACAACTGATTCAGAATGGCCTTATTTGGAAGTGGGGAATTCAATTCAATTGTTATCTCAAATTATGACAAAGCCCCCTTAAGATCCTGTCAAGGGGGAATACGGCCGCAGGAACTGACCATGCACCCAATTTACTATGGTCCCTTGGTTGATGTCAGCAATGGAGTACTTGGACTTCACCCTATGAATGACTTTATAGGGTCCAGATTAAAGTACGTCTAGCTTATTCTGTCAGCCTCCAGGTTGATGGTGATAGAAGAGAATGGGGTCACCTAATTGATAATTTGATAAGGAGGGTCATCTGAGATTAGACTGGGATGTCTCTTTTCCAGTAGTGGTGATAATGCTTTGAGTGGCTTGGGCTTGAAGCTGGACAATTTCATCGGCTAGAGCACTCATAGTTAATTTGGATTTCTCAGGTGTGGAGGCTCCAAACAGTGGCTGGACGCTGCTTGGTAGCTGAGGTGCCCACCCATATAAAGATTATAATGGGGACATCTTGATGACTCGGTGATAACTCATCCTGTAGGCAAGCAAGGCGCTGTGTAGATAATGGTTCCAATGGGCAGGATCTGAGACGGCCAACTTTCATAGGATGATAAGAAAGTTCCATTAGCACGTTCTATGGCCCCATTGGTAGATGAGTGGTAAGGGGCAACGAAACTCTGAGTAGTGCCAAATAACGAAGTTAGTTCTTTTACTACCTGGGAGGTGAAAATGAATCCATTGTCCGAAAGTAAGATCTGGTGGCACCCATGCTGGGTGAAAATGAAACAAACAAGAAGAAAAGAGCGGTAGCCTTGGAAGTGGTAGCAGGAACTGAAATTGCCTCAAACCACTTAGTTAAGTGGTCTATAGCTAGGATAATATACTTGTGGCCATAAAATCTTGTGGGAAGGGGACCCACTACGTTGATGCTAATGACATTGAAGGGCTTGGTCAGGGCAACAACTGAATGCTGAAATTGAGGGTTGGCTTGGTTATGGGATTGCAGGTCATACAAGCCTCCAACCCTCTTGGATGGTTTCTAACATTTGGTCCCAGTAGCATCGTGACTTCAGCCAATCATAGGTTTTCTTAACTGCCCCGTGTCCAACAGCAGATTGGTCCTCCAGGATGACATCAGTTTGGGTGGAGGGGAAGATATAAGGAGCCACTTCTTGTTGACTTTCATGTAGAGTAGCACATCCTTGATTTACATGTCTTGAGTCATTTGGCAGAGTTTGGCCTGAACCTTGGATATTCCATTCACATTGTTCAGGATGTCCTATCAGGTCATAGATCTGATCTTCCTCGGGGGTTAAGATTGCTGGTGCCAGCATCTGAGAGAGACCATCAGCATTCTGGTGAATCATGTCAGCACAATGGATGATGGTGAAATCATAGCTTTTTAGTTGTAGAGCCCACCTGGGTAGCCGATCATTGTGGTCCTTCATTTCTGAAGCCATTAGAGTGAGGAGTGGTATGTAGTAATAGTAAAATGGGTACTATAGAGGTAAGGCCAAAAATTGTTTGATGGCTAGTAGGATGGCTAGAAATTCCCTCTCAGTAATGCTGTAGTTCCACTCAGCTTTACTTAGCATCTTACTAAAATAGGCCACAGGATGGTCGACCTGGTTACATCATGTTGGACCAGGATAGCCCCAACTGTGATGTCACTTGCATCCGTGAACAACAAAAAGGGTTGGTCGAAGTGAGGGTGAACTAGAATGGGTTTAGTACATAGAGCTGTATGCAAAGCATTAAAAGCCTTTTCCTGTTTAGGCCGCCATTCAAACGGTACATTCTTCTGCAGGAGATAGAACAGTGGCTTGGCTAGGTCAGCAAACCGTGGGATAAACTGATGATAATAGCCCACCATGCCAAAGAAGACTTAGATATCTCGTAAGCTTTGGGGGCGTGACATCATTTTGATGGCATAAACTTTGTTAAGTATAGGTTGGATGCCACGCTTGGAGACCTTGTGTCCTAGAAACTCTAGCTCAGGCTTGAAGAAAGAGCACTTCAAAAGCTTGATCTTGACAGAGGCCTTTCTAAGCCGTCCAAAGACTTCCCTGAGATGCTCCACATGTCCATTAAAGGTCCACAAAAAACGGTAATGTTATCCAGGTAGACGAGGACGCACGAGAGCTTCAAGTCCCCAAGGATCCCATCAATGGTGCGCTGGAAAGTGGCCAGGGCGTTACAGAGGCCTTGGGGCATCCAGGTGGATTCAAATAGCCCCTCATTGGCGATTAGAGAGCACTTGGCTCGGCAATTTGGGGGTGAGCTCAACCTGCCAATATCCACTGACGAGGTCCATGGCTGAAAAGTACTGGGAACTGGCAAGCAGATGGAGAGAATCGTCAATCCAGGGCAGAGGATAATTATCCTTCTTGGTGATGGAGTTGAGGTGTCAATAATCCATCACCACCTGGTGAGTGCCACCCTTCTTTTGAACCAGCAGTAGAGGGGAGGCCCAAGGACTATGCGATGGGACCAGGAGCCCAGCGTCGAGCAGCTGTTTAAGTTCCACCATCACCTGGGCCTCTTTGACCTTGCTCTTTCAGTAAGGTCAGGATCAAAAAGGGGGATCATCCCAAGTTTCCACGCGGTGGAGGACTCCACTCATTCTTCCAAATACATAGGTTTAGGTTGAGAATAGTTCCAAGTATTTCTCCAACAACTCCTGGACCTTGTGTCGCTGCTCGTCAGAGAGGTCCTTCCCAATGTTAGCGTCAATTAGACTAACAAAGGGTGGCGACTATAAGCTGAAATCCTTCAAGTCCCCAAAGCTTTGAACATTGGCAACAGCCCCTATTGGTAATAGGCAGACATAAGTTTTGAGACTTTTTGGACCTACAACTTTGGGCTTGTCAGTAAGGTTGGCGAGCAACACAGATATAGATCCAACATACGCTGGATCAAGGATCCTGGGGCAGGTCAGCACTTCCTTTGGGAGATGGGTTGTCTATGCCTTGGATTTCCAATAAGTATCCTGAGGGAATGTTGACATGGACCCAAGTGTCAGCAATGACTTGGGACTTCAAAGGCACAGTATTCGCCCTGGATAGTAAGATCGGCATGACTTCCTGCCCATCAACAGCAGGAGGGGGTAATCAGACTCGAGAGCCCTAATATGATACTAGAGCTGATCGATTCAGCCTTCATTCTCCAGTAGACAGGCTCATGCTTTGACCTCCATCTTAGAGTCATGAGTAGTTATTGAAGATCAGAGGAACTCAATGTCCTAGTAGGGAGAGGAAGCCACCATCTTAATGGAGCACCGCTGAATAGTCTTGAAGGAACTGAGTCCCAAGGAGCAGGTCATAACTGGGATTGTCTAGTGCAACTGTGGGGGTGTTCATGGCAAGTTTTATAAACCGCAACATCAAGGAGGAATAAGATCCTATAGATTAGGTACACTATGGGACAGACGCGCCATATTCCATGTAGTGGGGCTGGTCTGGAGCAATCTTGACCTGTTCTATCAACTTGAAGGATATAACATTTATGGGGGAGCCACTATCAACTATTCATAAACTGGAATCTTGTGGACCCAGACTGCAACTCGGGTAACCAAACTTCCAAATTGGGGCTTTAACGTGAGGAACATGAGAGAATTATCAGAAGAAGAGTAAGTAGTATCAACGTCTTTATTGTCATCAGATACTGAAACTCCTTCTTCTGGTATGACAGCTATTGGTTCATTCATGGAGGATACTTGAGGATGGGTAGGGATGTCATCATGAAGCGCTTCGTCCTTCATTCTGACAGCTCTTTTTCCCGCCTCCTCAGCAGGTCATTTCCAACAGACCTGGGCACTATGTCTGAAACCATTGCAATAGGTGCATCGAGGTTGTGAAACTCTTCTAATTTCAACCTCATGGACCCTAGGGCGGTTAGAGTGGCCTGTAGACATAGCCTTAAAGTGTAGAGTCGAGGCTTGGATCTCGTTGAGTGCTTCCTTGATCTCCCAAAAACAGGTAAACCCTTCTTCTGCCTGATCATATGCATCTGAACCTCAGGATAGGATCCTTAGGTGGAAATGATAGCGGTGATAGCATCGTCCAGGGTGATATGATTCATCATAACCAAAGGTTGGTCTTGGGCATATAAACAGTTGGCAAACTCAATGGGGTTTCCTCTTTATTCAATAGGATGCCCATAAACGCTTGCTTTTGATTGGCCAGAGCTTGATTGCTGCCAAACTCTTGGATCAAGGCTGTACAGACCTGTTCCCAGGTGTTGCACTCCTTCAAATGGGGGGTCATGATCTCCCGGGTGGTGCTGTCTAGGCAGAAGTGGATATGCTTCACCTTCTGCAAATTGGTGGCACCCTCCATGGAACTCTCATAGGCTTATAGAAAGGAGGTGATACTCTCTTGTCCAGGGGTGAACCTTTCCTTAAAACTAAGTGTAAAGTTAGCTACGATGGGAGTGGAAAGGGTGTTAATGCTGGGGATGGGTGTCAGCTCCAAGATCTCAGTTTCTGCATAATACCAGGGAGCCCACTGATCCAGATGTCACCACAAGCCTTCTAAGTCCTCTTGGATGTAGTCCCAATTTCGGCTGAGGGCGAAAGAAGAGGCCTTATTGCAACCTGCTCCTTTAGAGATTTGATCCTAGTGCTCTGAAGGTGGAGCTGGATTTCAAGGGTGGTCAATCAGGTTTCAAACCCTCGACAGGTTTGTTCAAGCTGGGAGATACAAGCGTCTGTAAGCTTAGTGAAAGCATTGAGGTTATCCATCTCATCTGACAATTCCTCAATAGAAACCCTAGGGTCGAGGGGGACTCTATCTGACATAGTTTGCACCCCAGCGCCACATTTTGGATTTGATCACGTAGGGCATCCAGGGCTGTTATCACATCCCTTCATCAGGGGTCTCTGGGTTCGCCAGATGTTGCAGGGCCTGAGGGACCTTGAGGTCCGTGGGGCCCTTCAGGAAAGCTGGCACTGGACACCCTCAGGGCCTTCAGGGACCCTAGGTCCTTCTGGCCCTGCACTCATGGAGGGGTAGTCATGAGAGGCCAGCTTTCAGTAGTGCTGTTGCAGAAATTGTACCAATTCTTCAACTTGGAGGAGATGCTGATTCCTAGTCGCCTCAAGTAGCTGAGTTTTTGAAAAAACTTCTCCTCGAGGTAACCATAGATTCCGCTGTCTAATACTACAATTTGATCCCAAGCTCATTGATCAATCTCCAGTTATCAATAATGGCTTGTATTTATCATGCACGAAGGAAGAGGCGGTGTCATAGAAGTTGATGATGTATGAGTGCAAATTCTGGGTGAGTCCCAATTGCTGGGAGACCTCCTGATGGTGTAACCTGACTAGCTGAAGTAGGTGATGGATAGGGTGGACAAAGTTACTAAGGTACCGATCAGGCCCCAGGGCAAAATCCCCTGCTGGTAGTATGGCCGAGGCATAGAGGTCCCGCATGGTAGAAGAAAAGTAAGAGGTATGGGAGAAGGTGGAGTGGGCGCCCATGGAGTAGATGCTGTTTATCAGTTGTTGGACAATATCTAAAGGTTTTCATACTGGGGTTGGTATTGGCTCACCATCAAGGGAGGGCAGCAAGAGTTTAAAAGTGGCCCAAAATTCTATTACTCTCCAGCTTTGAGGGTGGCATTGCATACTGTGAGAAACTAACCCATTGAGTAACTCTTCTTGATTGACCAGTAGGTTGGTCTTCAGGGTTGCTAGTATTTTCCATTTTTGTGATAGACGTTTTCACTTAGGACAGATTAGAGCCCCATGTAGTAAGCACCACTTTTGTCTGCGCTACAGTTCTATGGACTAGCGCCAAGGTTCATAGGTGGCTCAAAGCTGGAAAATCAGAAAGAGCACTAAGAAGGAAACGGAAAAATGAGTTAGAATGCTGAATACTTTATTAAGTCAAAAGGTTTTGATAAATATAGGGTGTGTTGGGACTCGGTGCCTCAAGGATTATCTTGGCTCATTCATTCAGGATCTTTGCTGATCTTCCAGAATGGCCTCCTCATGGGCATCCTTAATGATGGATTGTGTCGCTCACCTGACCAAATGGGTGGAAAAGCCGCCCCACGTGACTCAGGAATAGGGGAGGAGGATCCTGAAATTAATTTAGCTCAGTTAGGTTTGATGACCAATTTGGAACAGCCTGATTCATAAGTGGGGAATTTGATTCGATTTTTATCTCAAATTCTGACAGTGCTCATTAATTAAGGCCTCAAATTTAAAAGTTTGCTCTTTATTAATGTCCCTTACATTATCTTTGAGCATTATAAGTTTCATCCAAGCTTAAAAAATTGGCATTATTAAGGTTGAGGTGTGATCTTCTTTTTGGGACTAACCGTGATAATTGTACCCACTATACCAATCCATCTAACAGCCTTACACATGGCTTCACAAGTGCATACAGAAACCCTGTTAAAAATATTCCCATAATCTAGTTGCAATTATTAACTAAGGGATGAACATATATATGAAGGTGAGTCAAAAGCTTCACTTAGGATTTCAAATTCATTAGGGTACAGGTCATAGATACCAATCAGGGATTAATCTCTTTCCAAGTGGTAAATCCTGACCTCTAAATATCACTGTGGGCCAACAACAGAGATCTTGAGAGATAATAGGATTTGAAAGTTTCATGTGAGAACTTATAAATTGAAACATAATTTTAAGTGCTCCTAGAGACGTTAAGTATAAAGTTACTAAATTTAACAATGCTTTTTGACCATCTAGATTAGGCAGAAAATTTTTTTAGCCGATTTTTTATTAAATTGATTGACTTGAAATCTCTCAGATGGAATTGACTGGTGTTTCCAATCTAGAATGGTCTGCTGCAGTTTTATAATCATATTAAAATTTTTAAAATTGGCCCAGATTGATAGGATGCCAACAATCTTCTCCATCCTAGTCTACTCAATCTATCTATCAGCCTTCTCTACCAATCCATTTTTCCATTTATTACGAGGCACGCCAACCAGGGGATGGACATTACTGAAGCTCAAAGAGCAAAAATAAAAAAAAACCAAATGAACTAATCACCTGAACTGAATGAAAACAACTTCTCAATGAATGGCGAAACATTATGATTGAGACACCAACCTACCAGGTGGGACAGCTCCAAGGCGCTCAATCTACCATGATAGAAGGGGAGGGGGATTGGGGGGCTCATCCTCAGTCCCATGCTCCTCTTTGGTGAGAGTGTGGGACAATGAGGAGAGCAAAGGTGTGGGGTGATCAGCGACATGGGGAGCGAGGATGCTAATGATTGGTTGCTCAAGGAAATTACTGGAAAACAGTAAGTCACAAATGTATCTGGAAATAATGGCCTCCGCCTTAATGCTGAGGGCAGGGAGCTGGGACAGTGAAGCCATGGAGGTGCGGGTGACTCTTGGGTTGGCCTGCGAGGCAGAAACCACTCTCTAAATGTCTTCCTTAGTGAGCCTTTGGGAAAACAGAAGGGTCTGTTTGTTCTTCATGGATTTGGATGGCTTGATGATGGGAGGCAGGAGCTCCCTGGCTAGCGCCACTACTGATGACTCAGCCATCTCATTGATGGTGTTTATGTCAGGGTGGGCAGCTGCCATAACAGCAAGCTGGTGGTCTGATCAGAACTTCAAGGCGTCCAGTTGGAGGGCATAGAACTATTGAGCGACCAGTTTGGGATTCTGTACCTGGATAAGCTCGTCATTTGCGGGCTGTGAGGATTTAATAAAATTACCCATCTCATTAGTTTCAGCCAATGAAGACCCTAGGTTCAATTCAAACTCAAAATTATAGTCAGCAAATTTAAGTGGTGTAGCTGGCGATTACAGGATAATGTGGGAACCCACAATATACTAAGTCATTTCCTGATTGGATGAGGTGCAAAGGCACTGGCCTGAGGAAGGAGCTGGTTGGCTGCAGCAGCACCGAAGCGGCAGCAGGCTTTGGGGAAGGGGGGTAGGATTGTAAACCATGTCAGAAAAGCAGTGGGGTGCAGGGAAAAATTGTGGCCAGGTGATGACAGCGCTGGGTCTGAGGAAGCTGCAAGGGAAAGGTATTATGCTTCAAGTTATCTAACTCAAAGCAGGAAGGACAGATTGTCCTTCCGCCCTCAACACGGGCCCAGAATGGGTGGATAGGGGAAGAGGTAATGATGGGGGGGGGGAAACAACAATTTAATTTTCAAAAATTTTGGGCTGATTGTGGCAAATGCCCAAGGCCCAGCTAGGCGAGCGGCCGCATTGGGGACCACAAACTGAAGTATGGGGTTGGAGCCATATGCAGCCAAACCTTCCATAACTCCTAATGGAGTACTGCAGGGGGGAGATGGGTGGGCAACCCCACGAACTGGACTACCATTGTGGTGTCAGTGGGGAGCCTGGCTCAGGTTGTTGGTAACTGGGTACCCTTGTACATCAGGGGCACTGTAGCTGCAGTGGCGGCATCAGCTTCACAGGTGAAGCCTAGGTCAAAATACCCCTTAAAGGGCGGAAGTCTATGAATCTGGCTGGCAGCATAAACACCTGGGCCAAGTCAATTATTGCTTGTTCCTCATATGGGAACAATCTCCCTTACTCGACCCAAAGGCCAAAATGGAGCTGGGAGCGGGGGCAAACAAGTGGGCTGTGAGGCACATCCTGGTTATATTCCAGGTGGATGGTGAGATACTTGGGCGGATTAAACCGACCAAATACTTTGGTAGGACTGGACAAACCAGTCCAAGCTCGTTTTCCTGATGAATGGAAAATGCTGGGCGGGGTTTTGCCACTGCCCCACACTTGAGCAGCCAGCAGCATATCTGACATCATCAGGGATTAAGTGGAAGCAGCTGGCGTTTAATCAATAGTTATTTGCTTTTTTAAATAAAATAAAATCGCTCAAAAGTGATTCCAAATGGAAAGAGATAAATCCTTTTTTCTACCAATCCCAGTATGCATTGAGGATCTAGGCGCCCTTACAATTAATGTCTAGTTTTATACCCAAAGATGAGTGGTACTTTATATATGTTATTAATTAAAATTTCTTTTTTTTATCTTTTTGATCTATTTATAAAGATTAGTGCTCATACCTCTCTAATCCATGTCAAAAAATCAGTGTTGATAGTGTAAAGATGTAACTCAGAAGTAATTTGGACTTAGTTGGATGCCTTTCTGTCTAAGAGCGCTTAACCAATGCAATAAGCTTATAACCCTCAAGCTAGATAACTTTACCTGGTATTAAAAACGATCATACAAGGTATAACTTGATTATATAATTTCAACCAGACATATAATCTAATTTCAGTTGTCTTTAAAAAACTATATGCTACTTAGCATCACTACTTTAAATTGAAAGACTAAGTTCTCGTTGTCATGGTGCCACCTTGAACATCCTGAGATGAAATTTATATTAGCATATAATGGAAAAGATAGAGAACTATAAGAACTGAGTTGAGGTGTAAAGTTGGAGAAAGCAACAGCACTTATGTTAAAAGGGTTGGTATATATTAATGGAAATGCTAGAAAACTATTGATGGGATCTTAATTGTGACAAAAGGATTTATAGGAATATGTGTAGATTTATGATATGCTGAGCTTGGTAGATGATGATTAGATCATAGGGATATTGGTAATTAGGCTCTGATTAAAGGCTCCTATGATGCTACCTACTTGAGGCTATATTGGACATTCTGCCATTGTTGCCATCATTGGGTTCTGGGAATTCTCACAGATGAGCTATCTGTCACTAGAAATATTGTGACACTTGCACAAGCATATTAGCAACTTCAGTTGATTTAGCGTGAATTTTGATTATGTAATGTATTGACAATCAGAAATTATAACGATACTTAGACTCCCTTATGAAAAAAGCACAATTATATATAATATCATTTTGAGGAAATATGTAAGCTGGATAAAAGAGGATAATACACAAGCCATATGTGTAATGAGCAGAGTAGCCTAGCCTTCAACTTACCAAAACCTATGTAAACTAGAACTAGTGGATGATACTACAGATAATTATGCGTTAATTAGAAATTTTATCAACAGCAAGCTGTTTGAAGATCTTGGAAATTAAAGTGAGCAAGTTGCTATCCTTTTTAATTTTACATGAGGTAGCCTTATATGATCTATGGTTGCTCAGAACCAAATCTCAACAAAACTAAGGTAAGTTTTGAGCATGTACCAGAGTTCTCATATTGGGTTTAAAATAAACTTCCTAACCGGCTTCCCTCCTGAATACCTAAACCTCCTAAATAGTTTAAGACTAGTAACACTCCCTATTAGTACTTTTTTGGGTTACACCAGATACTAGAACTCTAAGAATTCTTGAGTGGTAAGTAAAGGCTCGCTATATTAAAGTCATGAGCATTAATACAAATATAGTTTTAATTTTGTCTAAAAATAGAGACGATCATAGTTACAAATTTAAAAAGGAACTTATCCTTTGTTTAAAAGTTCTATAAAGTGCCAAAAATATGAAACGGGAGTTTCTAGTGTATAAGGGCAAAATATTACTTCTCAACTTAAACTACACAAGCTTATCTGAAGGTAAAGTAACTGTGGACCACAAAATATTATAAATTATTAAGACCTCCTGCAACTCCCCTGGATGATCATCCTCAAGATCTAATGTGAATTAATTGAATTTGCATCTCAGAGTAGAAAATGTAAGTAGGACACAGGTCAGGTGCAGTACACTTAGTACCTCTGTATGAAGACAAGTAAAAATTCAAAGATATAGACATTTAAATTGCAAAATAGTATTTATTTTATAAAAAATATTTCAACAGTATATTTAAATAATACTTCCTTTGTTTGTAGGATTTTCCATATTATTATGGTATTCTATTTTCTTTAAACTTGGCTGTAATGGCATTTAAATTAGAACGTTGGATTTCGCCATGGTGCCAAAATTAAAGTATCTTAAATAAGTTAGAAATTGATAATATTATTCAACCCAGGCAGTTCTTCACCTAACTATATAATATATAGATCCAAGGGAGTCTCTAGAGTTACTGAGAGTTCTTTAACGCCAGAAGAATGTTACAATACTTATAAGTATTAGTAAATTCTGCAAAGTTGGCCGCAGTATGGATTTTAAATCAGAGTAATTACAGTAGGTTGTGAAAAAACTTGGTGTGATTGGCTTTGAGGTATTTAAACTAAATCTCAACTTTAATCATATACAATAAAAGACAACGGCGGTTTGCTACTAAATATTAAAAATTTTATTATAAAAAGTTGTCACAGGTTCAAGGTGAGTGCTATTAACAACTTGATGATTTGATAAAGATGTGGTGTGAGATTAGTGCTGACCAATAAAACCTTTTAAGATACAATCTTATGCTGGCTCATGGGAGAGAGTTACAAGAAAGCCTCTATAAAATTAGTCAAATAGTAACCTTAAATTTTTT